>CAUYPO010086159.1:0-26637 GCA_963574435.1 Cheirogaleus major
TCTCTATTTGCTACTAGACAATAAGTGACTTGTGGTCAGACATTTTGTCTTAAACACATTGTACGCTAGTGGGTGTCTAAAATAGTGCTTCCAACATACTTGACATTCCAAAATGTTCCAGACAATTAAGAGATTTTAATGTTCTTTCCTTGAAATTGATCAATATTATTTTAAAATGACACTTTTCTTTTCTTTTTGTTGTTTTGAGACATAATCTCATTCTGTTGCCCTGGCTAGAGTGCTGTGGCATCAGCCTAGTTCACAGCAACCTCGAACTTCTGGTCTCAAGCCATCCTTCTGCCTCAGCCTCCCGAGTAGCTGGAACTACAGGCATGCACCACCATGCCCGGCTAATTTTTTCTATATATTTTTAGTTCGCCAATTAATGTCTTTCTATTTTTAGTAGTGACAGGGTCTTGTTCTTGCTCAGGCTGGTCTTGGACTCCCGACCTTAAGTGATCCTCTCACCTCAGCCTCCCAGAGTGCTAGAATTACAGGCATAAGCCACTGCGCCTGGCCATAAAATGACACTTTTCTAAAGTATTTTGTTCTTTTTTAATTAACATGCTATCATGGATCTAAGAATACATCAACCCATTATTGTATGTTTTATTATGTATGGGTGGAATTAGGGTCGTTGAGAAAAACAGTAAGATTTTTTTCCTTCATTATTTGCTAATAGTCAATCTGATTCCTGTACTAATTGCATTTTCTAAACATTTTTTTCTTCATGAAGTCCCTGTTACTAATCAACAGCATTGTTATGGATTTTAAAAAATTATATGTGACAGGATTTAGTTAGTAACTCAGTTCTGATTAAACACAACAAATGTTACTTTTGTTTATATGTTAATAGTTGCCTCTTAACTGATCTGTGATATTTCCTAATCCTTGATTTTCACTTATTTTCTCTTTTTTTCATGTTCTTTAGGGATAAGTCTCGGTGTTTAATTAATCCAATGGGCACATTTGCATTTCATTTGTAGACAGTTGAGTCTTTTAAGTATGGGTTAACTTTCTCCAAATAATTCATTTCTGAAACAAGGAATCAATAAATATTTTAAATAACATTTTTATAAGTTTAAATTTCAGTGAATATGGAGACCTGTTTTCATTTACAATGCATGAATTTGTTTCTCATGAGGATCGATATCAAAATTAGGGATTTGTCCAGGCTTATAGTACTTGAAGTTTATGAATGCCTGCACTCATTTCAAAAATATTTTGCATATATGAAACTCTGGGACACAGGCACTGGGGATGCTATTTTTCACATTGCAAAAGTTCGCAATATAAACACAGATGTATAAAAGAAAATTTAAAATGCCATGTAGTAATATATTGTAACAGTAAGTACAAAGACTTTTGGAACACAGAGGGAAGGACTAGGTAACTCTGCCAAGGAAGGTTTCATTGATGTATTAAACAGTAGGCATTATTCCTTATTTACAGAATATTTTTTTCAATTTGTTGCAGAGGCTGATATAGGGAAGTTTGTTCTACATTGTAATCAATAGTCCATGTCTCTTCTTTTGTAAAGCCTCCTTAGTCTTTTGTCCTCACTATATACTAGCTTGAGAAATCATAATAGTTTTTCCTACATGTGAATTGGCTCTACTCAGATGAGTAAAAACAAATTTGTCAACTCCAATATTATCTTAAATATAATAAGAGATGTAGAAGGCACAAGGTAAAAATGTTAGTTTTAAAAGGCAGTTATTAATGTTCTCTCATTCTTTAAGAATATCACAGCCTAACTGGCAAAACAAAGTATGTCATTAATATTAAAAATGTAATGTGAAGTTTTATTTTTAAAAAATGTATTTCTAAAACTGAATTTGACTCCACTTGTGGCAGTTTCTAAAATTATTGCATGTCAGAATTCTTTTGATTAGGAGTAGCCTTTGGAAGCAATATTCTTTAAAGATTTTATCATTTAGAATTTTCCAAGATTATAGAATTTGACACATTTCTTTTTATTATATAGCCTCACAGGACGATAGCCATAGAAATCAAGAAAATTAAAATTCTTAATGAAAAGAAGATAATCAATTATTTTATGAGTTAAGACAAAAATGCCTTTAAACATTTTCAGTAATAACTTAATTACTTTACTTGTATATAAAGTGAATTGTATCCTCTCACCCCAAATTCATATTTTGAAGTCCTAATTTCAGTGCCCTAGAATGTGACCTTATTTGAAAATATGATCTTTACAGAGGTAAACAAGATAAAATAATTAGGGTGGACCTTAATCCAATGACTGGTGGCCTTATAAACAGGAGAGATTTTGGAAACACACGCAGAGTTCACCATGTGAAAAGACACAGGGAGGAGATGGGCATCCCCAAACCGAGGAAAGAAGCTGAAAACACCTCCTTCCATCAATGCTCTCATGAGGAACTAACCTTGCTAAGATTTGATTTCAAATTCCTAGCCACCAGAACTGTGACAAAATATAATTTTGTCATTTAAGGCACCCAATTTGTGGTACTTTTTAATAGTAGCAAATGAATAACTCCTCCCCCAAATATGTATATATTAAAAAAATACAAGGCTTGATATTGCTTTGGGGCAGTGGTAATGCACAAAATGATCCTCATGTCCTTTCAGGACTTTGAATCCAAAATGTCAGCGGAAATAAAATTCACTTGAGAAGAATTTAAAATGGCAATGTTTGCTTTGTAAAAACTCCTTGAAATAGACCATTTGAGACAACCTAAATCAGAAACGTAATTTCTAAAATTTAATTTTTAAATTAATTATCATGTTTCTTTAAAGAAAACAAATGCTTGAAGGGTGGAAATGAATGCTGCTCTCTCTAGATTCTCAAAAGGATCATTTTAGAAGGTTGTCTTATGCATGGATTTCAGCTATTTAGTGTCACAACTTACAGAGTTAACAGGGTTATTTTAGTAGCGGAAGGTACCAAAAAGCTGTTAACATAATCTTTTCCTCAGTGTTATGCACACCAGAATGAATTAAGAAGTCCCATTTTAATCAGATATTAGAAAATGAAATGCATTATATATAATTATGTCCAGATCAAAGGAAATATGCATTAACAATTTCACATAGTATTATGAACAGTGAGACAAATTTATTTTTATCAAATGCTTTTTTTATTTTTTTATTTTTTTTATTTCAGAATATTACAGTTGTTCAAATGTTTAGGTTATATATATTGCCTTTGCCTCGCCTGAGTCAGAGCTACAAGTGTGTCCATCCCCCAGACAGTGCACACTGTGCCCCTTAGCTGTGAATATACCCATCCTCTCCTCCTTGATACCACCTGCCTTTTTAAAATTCAATTCAAAACTTCATTTTATTTTTTCTGGTCTGATATATGGTAAGCCTATTTTACATTTGATACTACTAGCGAAATGTCAGTAGAATGAAGAAAAGAAGAAAAATTTGGTTGAATATTTAATCATTTGATGCTATTTGCAGTTAAATGTTACATATGTACTATTATTTTCTTTAAGTTACCTGTTTGGGCTGACTGCGTGAGAGAGGAGAAACATCAGTGTTTGAGAATAACTGGCTCCCACCTACCTCTATTTCTTATCTATGGCATATAAAAAATCCATCAGTTATTTTTCAAATTAAAGAGACAGTTACCCAGACTTAACTGGAATTATGTTCAAAGTATGGGTGTGTATGATACTAATACTTTTGTTTCCTTTATGAAACAGTATAAGAACCATGCTTAAAATCATTTATAATTTAAACACTAATTCAAAGATATTAAACTTTTTATAGCACCACTTATAATCTACTAGGTATTTAAAATTAAACATTCATTATAACAAAAATACAGATACAAACAAAAACACACTTAGGTTTAATATTGAAAACTTTCATATAAAGCGTAAAATCAATTCTTGACTTTCCTATGTAAAAGCTATTGTTATTAAAATGCTTTGAACATGACTTGTCTGGGTGATTCTAAATGATAAATTCATAGGATTCTACCTTATATGCAGTCTCTCTCTCTCTCTTTCTATATATATATATACACACACACACATATATATATCTCTGAAATTTAATTTCAAACAATCAATATAAACAATTTGCATTGCTTTTGTTATTGTATTTTTCTGCTTTTAACTTATGTTTTCTAACTCTAGGCAATATGTTGTCTCTATCTTTTATCAAACAGGTCTTTCAAATAATTTTTAAAAATAGTATCTTGAGCAAGAGGATTTTGGGAAGATAGCAGAGTAGAAATCTGTCTCCTCACCTAGATAACAATTGCACTGGCAGAATCTTCCTGATGCAACTATTTTGGACCTCTGGAGTCTATGGAAAGCTTACAATTTACAGGAGAAATATTTGGCAATAAATTACCGTTAATTTTGGTCAATTTTACCTAAGTATGGCAGTGGCTAATCATTCATCTCCTCCCCCATATCCTGGTGGCAAGCAGCTATGCATGTGTTCCTACAGAGACTTGCATGCCACCAACAGGAGTCTTCATGGGCAATATAAGTTCTGTCTTCCAAACATCAGAGATTTGTGTTTTCATCACTGATTGCTGCTTCTGACTGTGGAGATTCAGACACAGAGGCAGGCAGCATTATTGCACATATATACCCTTCCTCTGTCCCTATTGTAAGCCCTTTTCCCTGTGGCTAAAGCAATATTTAGGGGAGTTAAAAGGCCAGTGTCCTACTTCTCCCAACTTTATGTTATACCTTTTCTTCATTTGGGAGCCAAGCATTAAAAACCAAGTCATTCAAAAACAACTGCATTTGAAATTAGAAATTAGGAAGTCATTGCGCATATACAGAAAAAGTTACAGGATCAGAAGAAGCCTAAGAGGACTATGAATTTACATCTTAGATTGATTGTTGGCACAGAAACAGCCTGTAGCAATAGAAACAAAAACAAAAACAACAAAAAAAGAAAACCTTGGAGAAAGGAGAGCATATGATTTTGACAGTTACCATATTATTAGATTAAAATGTGTAGTTTTCAATAAAAAATCACAAAGCATACAAAGAAACAGGGAATTATGGAGCATCCAAAAGGAAAATAACAACAACAGAAACTGTCACTGAGAAAGAACAAAGACTTTAAAACAGTGGCCCTAAAGATGCTCAAATAACTAAAGAAAGACAAAGAGAATGTCAAGAAAGTTACGTATGAACAAAATGGAAGTAAAAAAAAAGAGATAGAAAGCCTAAAAAGAAACCAAAAAGAAATTCTAGAGCTGAAAATGACAATAACTAAAATACAAAATTAGCTAGTGGGATTCAAAGGCAGAACTGGGCAGGCAGAAGAAAGTACTGGCTAAGTTGAACATAGGAAAACTGAAATGATCAAATTTGAGGAATAGAAACAAAGAAAGACTGAAGATAAGTTACACACCTGGGGACTCCATCAGGCAGACCAACTTACATATTGTGAGAATTTCAGAAGAGACAGCAAGGAACATAGATTATTTGAAGATATAATGAATGAAAATTTCTCAAACTTGATGAAAGACAAAAATATAAACACCCAAAAAGCTTAACAAACACATTTTGAGTAGGATGAACTTTCAAAGCAATCCACAGAAAGATAAATTTTAATCAAATTGTTGAAAGCCAGATTTGAAGTTGGAAAATTGAAAGCAGCAACAAATAAGTAACTTATCACATACAAAGGATTCTCAACAAGATTATCAGCATATTTTTCATCAGAAACTTTGGTTGGCCAGAAGGCAATAGGTTGTCTCATATAGTGCTAAAAGAAAGAAACTATCAACTAAGAATGCTATATGTATAAAAAGTTATCCTTCAAAACTGAGGGAAAAATTAGCACATTCCCAGGTAAACAAAAGCTTTGTAAATTTCTTACTACCTGACCTATCATTCAAGAAATCCTAAAGAAGTTTTCCTGGTTGAAACAAAAAGACATTAGACAGTAACTTAAAGTCATATGAATAAATAAAGATCTCAGTAACGGTAAATGCATGGACAATTATAAAAGTTAGTCCCCAAATTCTGAAAACTGTTGATGATATTCTTTGGTGTAGACCTACTTTTAATCATTGCTCTAGGTACTCCACTCAATGCTTTCAGTGTGGAAACCCACATTTCCCAATTCTGTGATACATTTTGAATTACTTCTTCAATGATTTTCTTTTCTCTGTTTTTCTCTTCTTTCCTTCTGGATTTCTTGGTATTTTGATGATAGAGTCTAAGCCTAAATCTCTAATTTTTCTATTTATTAATATTTTGCCTCTCATATTCCATTTTGTGTGTATGTATATGTGTGATTTAAGGGAGATTTTCTTAACTTTATTTTTTTGATTTGATTGTGATTATTATTTTGTTAGCAATGTTAAATTACTGAAATTGCTTTCCTATTGTACATGTGTTTCCTTATTAATTTTATAATGTTTTTGAATACTATAACATCTTTTTTTATTCTTCTTAGGATATTAATGAATCTAAGGGTATATATTCTTAATCTCATATAGTTTTGTTCTTTTGTGGAAAAATGACATGTTCATCAATTTAATTGAGTTAATAAGATAACTTTCAAAAATTGTTATGATTATGCATTTGGATTTTTTAGAAGTATTGAATAGAATGTAAATGGTTCTTTTTGTTGGCATGATGAGAAAAATTCCTTAAATTCACTCTGGTTCTGTGTGTCTTTACTTCAGATATCTGTTTTTTATTTTAATTTTTAATGTTTTAAATTTCAAAACATTAAGGGAGTACAAATGTTTTGGGTACATACAGCACCCAATGCTGTATAATGCTTAAAACAGGGCTTTCAGTATGCCTGTCGCCTGGACAGTGTTCACTGTACTCAATAAGTAAGTTTTTGTCCCTCAGTTCCTGCCCATAATTTCCCCTTCTTAGTTTTCAATGTCCTTTATATCTCATTTTGCCTGTATGTACCCATCATTTAGCTCCCACTTATTAGTGAGAACATGTGATGTTTGTTTTTCCATTTCTGAGATAATTCACTTAGGATAATGGACTCCAGTTCCATCCAAGTTGCTGCAAAAGACATTATGTCACCTTTTTATGGCTGAGTAGTACTCCATGTGTGTGCTCTCTCTAGAAGCTCTGAGGAAGAATCTGTTTCGTATCTTTGTCCTAACTTCTGTTGGCTGCTGATAATCATTGGCATTTCTTGTCTTGCAGGTACATCATTGAGATCTCTGCCTCCATCTTCACAGTGCCTTCTCTTTTGTTTCTCTGTGATTTTTTTCGCTTTTCTTTCTGTCCCCAATCCTTTTTTTTTTCAAATAAGGTAATATTTGTAGGTTGCAGATACTTGGATGCACACATATTTTTAAATGGGGTCCATCATTCAGTTCACTATGGTAGCTTTCCTTTGAAACTAATTTAATTATTTTCTCCCATTTTTGGTATCTTTAAAAAATAAAGAACATAAAAATTGGACATTTTTAAACAAAATTTGCTTGGTGTGTTAGATGATATGAACATAGCATATACAATTTTGGTTAATACTTATAAATTTCAATTGTAAAAGAGATTAACAAAAATGGATGAACAAACTATGCTACAAAACTGAATTACCTATTCACTAATGCATAACAAAATGAGGGTATTACTAGAATATCATCAAGATAGATGATATCCATTATGTGTGCAGTGTATCAAAACATACTATGAGGTATAGAACTGACACAGTGCTTTACTTATAAGAAATGGTTCACAGAGGACATAATAATAATACATGATATCATACCTAAAGTAAGCAAAAGCATCTTCCTGCAAAAAGGTGAAACATAAGCTCACACTATGTGATTTGTTGATTCAATAATATTAATTCCTTTAATACTATTAGAAAACAATTTTGTTTGACCAATGACTGTGTAACTTTGCTTCCTTTTTGAAATCTGAAACAATCTACAGTAAAACATAAGTGTCAAACTTTAGACTGTTGTAATCCAGAGAAGATCATGAAGAACAAACAGAATGAAGGGATTTGATGCTTTTATTAACCTAAAAGAAATATTGTTAGTCTTTAGTTTAAACTCTCAAAAATATTTTATTTCTTTTAGTATTATCAATATTTTCTAATATTATACAATTTATTGGCTATTTTACACGGGAATATAATGTTTTTTAAAATAAGATATAAAATTGAGTCTGTATGTGACAAATTTAAAATGCTAATATTTCTTTATGGCAGCTAAGATTTGCTGATTCAAAAAGCAATTAAAATACTAATTAAATTTATTGCCACACTATTCTAGCAGCAAAATCTATTTTCTTATAATACTGACATTTATATTGATGTCTGACTGTTAGCTTAATTACAGTTAAGCTGTTAATAGAACATCAACTTTACACTGTCTTTTTAGATAACCTAACTTGTCCAGGTTTGTATAGTTTGTCAATTCAACTAGTGAAAGACTGGGTGCTTCCAGTAAATAAGATTGCTGAATGGATAATGTAATTCAGTCATTAAAATAAAACCCATACTATAATCAGCATAGATCTTTCACCTTTATAATGACCAACTCAGCTTGACTTTGATGAAGCATACTGGTTAGGAATTTACCCAAAAGCTATTAAGAGAAATCTAATAAAATGATAACTTAAATAAATTGAGTTATTCTTCTTTTTCATGAAGGAAGTTCAGATATAGGCAGCCTGGAGACTACATACTGACTTCTAGCTTTCTCTTGGCAGCACTTGTGTACCTGCTCTCAGAGATTTATTTAGCTTACTTGGTCATGTTTCAGAAAGCAGGATGTGCAGGATCAAGCAGAAAGGGCACATGAAACCTCAGAGTCTGTTTTCCTGTTAAGGAAATTTCCTAGTGTTACACAGACACTTCTTTTCATTTTATATTGGCCAAAGACATACCATAATTTACCACATAGCTGACTCATCAACACACAAGTCTATGTGGCAAGCAGGGTAATGTCTCCACAAAGATATACATGTCAAAATCCCAAGATTTGTGAAATTGTTACTTCATCTGGCAAAAGATTCTTAGCAGAAGTGATTAAAATTGGAGACCTTGATATGGAGAGATGAACCTGGACTACTAATGAACCCAATCTAATCACAAGTATGTAAAAACTAAGACCCTACCCAGCTGTCAGAGAGCAAGATGTGACAATGGAAGACAGATCAGAGAAGTGTAACATAAGAAAGAATCAGTTTGCAGTTGCTGGCTTTGAATACAGAGGAAGGTGGCCAGGAACCCAGGAATGCTAGAGGCATATAGAAGCTGGAAAAATCAAGGAAATGGATTTTCCCTAAGAGCCTCCAGAAAGGAATGCAGGGCACTAGCACTTTGAGTTTAAGTTTTTGAAATCTATACCAGATTTCTGATCTACAGGACGTTATGAAGTACATAACTATATATCTACTAGCAAACTGATATTTCTCACATTTCTTTTAAAGTAGCATGTGTATGTAGTCATCACTTTTAAAGTCTTTCTTTCTCTCTCAGAAAAAAAAAAATATGCTTCCTCCTTCTTGCTTCCTCCTTTCCTCCAAGAAAGAAAAACAACTATATGATCATGGTTAATCAATTATTCATTTTGGTGTATCCCTTTCTCTTTCCTGTAATTTATATTTATTTTTCTTCTGTATCTTTAATGTTATTAAAGATATTAATCTTCTATTTCTTCAATAACCTAAAATGTGATCAACTCCCTATCCAAAACACACATACACACACACACAATTTACTTCCACTTTACTTCTCCATTTCCTTCTCAACCTGGCATAACACACATGCTGCTCATAAAACTTGATTGAAATTGCTACCATGGAAGGCACTGATGATTCTAGTGCAAAGTCAGCAGACCTGCAGACAAAAATTGACCTTTCTTCAGTATTTATTTACTCAGTGTTCACAATTATACAGTCGACACTATTTTCATCTTGGCTTTCATGACTCTTTAAATCAGGAGTCCTCAAACTTTTTAAACAGGGGGCCAGTTCACTGTCCCTCAGACAGTTGGAGGGCTGTATGATAGTTTAAAAAAAACTATGAACGAATTCCTATGCACACTCCACATATCTTATTTTGAAGTAAAAAAACAAATGGTCAAAAACACCCGCATGTGGCCCGCGGGCTGTAGTTAGAGGACACCTGCTTTAAATTATTGACAGTTCTCAATCTATTTTGGTGGATCTTCCATGTTTACTTATATCCTAAAAGTTGGAGATGTATATCATTATGCCATTATAATTTATCTTTTATTCTAAATTTTTCCCTGGGTCATTTTTATCTCATCGGCTCTTTTTTAAATGTTGTTGTCTCCCACATCTGTGTCTCTGGTCTCAACTCTGTCTTAGCAGAATATCCTATTTTCAACATATTTTCCACTTGGATTTTGGTTTAGTGATATATTGCTGATTAACAAGTCATTCCAGAATTGAATAACTTGAGTCAAGAAACATTTCATTGCTCATGAACCTGCAATCAGGGCTGAGCTCAGTTGGGAAATTCTGCTGGTCCTGCCAGGGTCCATTTCTCTTCATTTAATAAATTAGTTAGCAGAGGGTTGGATTTAGTCAGGATTCTGAAACAACTGGGACTTTCTCTTTACTATGTAGTCTTTGAGATCCTTCTTCACATGGTTACCTGCAGCATTTGTTCTCAGAGGAAAATTTGACATAATCTCAAATTTACACATTTTCATCCATTTAATTGGCCATAATATTATTGATTATACCCCAGAAATACTTCTAAATTCTGCCCTCAATGTCCAATGATTTTGTTATTTCTGTCTTTAGTAATTCTTACTTTAAATACTTCTACATCCAATTATTTTTTATTTTTTGGTGGATACACTGACATTATAAGCCATGTTAATATCACTCATTTTTCAAATTTTGTTTCCTCCTAAAAGCAAAGTTTTTAGCATTTGTTAGAAAAACTTGTTTTTAAAGTATTTAGATCTGACTAGAACATTTTTAATATCCTCAAATAAAAATAATAATTTGAAATTATATCTTTGCATTTTTAAAAACTAAATCAATGGCATAAAAAATGACAGAATTTCCACATTAATTTATCCATAAGCTTTTGCAGAAAAATTCCAAAAATAAAATATTATATATTGACTTATTTCTCAACTTTATATTAGAAAAACATTTTTCTTTGTTCCTTTCTCCTCTCTCCCCTGTCTTCTCTCTCTTTCTCCTTTTTTCCCCTCTCCTCTTTCTTCTTCTTTCCTTCTCTTGATTTCTACATTCACCTCTCCATAACCACCAGTTTTGTGGTTGCCACTACCTAGTCAAACAAAATTCTTAATTCATAACTAGGCTTAGGTGTGACAGAACTTGTACTACATGACATTGGAGTACTGCAATTCTAGTCAGTGATCTGCAATTCAAATCACTGGTGACTTGGCTTTGGTGCTTGTACAAGTGCAACCACATTGAATGGTACCTTTATACAAACAATAATTCCAGTCGACACATTTGTTAAATTCCCCAGCAAAGACAGGAGGAAGCAACAGACCCTCTAAACCTTTAATATGCACACATGTGTGAACATATGTAATTTAAATTTTCCTTGAAAACAATGTATTCAGAAGTTGGGGGAAATTTAAGTTTTTAAACTGTGCTTTTTTATACCTCTAGTCAGTGACTGCATAAAAGTATACCGAATATAAATATTTTATGTGTATGTGTGTATCCTTATGCAAAAATATGCTTTATATATAGCTACATAATTATATACCAGAATTATATGCAGATCTATAAAATAAGAAATAGAGATATGCATTCTATGTAATAAAGTACACTTTCTACCTGAATCTATTTTGTTCCTAAGTTTTGGATGGCAAATAGCAGAACCTAGACAGCAATGAATACATGTCTTCCTCAAAAAATTTACACCAGCCTGCTCAGATCTGAAGCCAAGAAATGAGAGTTCAGATCACCAGAGAAAAACCTATATATGGAATGGGTCGTAATTATAGACTTTCTGGGGCTGATTGATGGGCTTAGGCAATTCTGCCCCCTTGTGGTGCTCAGTGGGCTCATAAAAACACTAATCTACAGGTCATAAATTTGGAAATAATTCAAGTGCCATTAAGTGTGCCTAAACATTAAAATCAAATGCCTAGAAAACACCTTTTTCTTATGGGGCCCATGAAAAACATAACTGTCTCTGATAAGGGTAGAAGAGCTACTTAAACCCCCGTGGCTTGACATATTAAGGTTTTTTTCCTCGTTGTGGATGTTTGGTAGGCAGCCTTCTGTAAGTGATGTAACAACTCATGCTTCTTTATTTTGTGGTCTACTCTCTTTTGAGTTTCCTTCACTCCTATGCTGTATGCCAACCTGGTCAGCAGATAGAAATTTAGAAAGGAGAGAATTGTGTGGGAGGCTTTTTATTCCCCAAACCTGTATCATGTGTTTTTCCCATCCACATTCCACAAACCAGAGCCCAGTCACATGGTCATACATAAATGGTGGATAAAAAATTAATCCAATTTGCCTAAAATAAAGAAAATGAGTTTGATCAACAACTTACCAGCCTCTGTCCCTCTGTTAAAATTAGGTCTCAGATCTAATTTTAAATACCACTAATTGATAATGTGACCCTAAGAGAAACTTTACTGGAATCAAAAACAATGTACCTCCTAAAAGAAAGTCACCATAAGCAATATAAAACATCAGAAAAATAAGCTAGACTAAATAATACTATCCAGATATTAGAAACACTGGTGACAGGTTTCATTGAACACAGCCCACCGCCTCATGTTATGCCTCCTCACCACCTTCTCCACAAGCTTGTTATTCTGGAAAGGTAGTAAGCCAGTAGTCTCCCAATATGTCTAAATTAGAAATGTCCCAGAAGAGCTGGTCAAATAAGTAGGAGGTGCTAGGGAGTAGAATATCCATGTATTATATTTTCCAGAAAATATATCAATATATTCAAATGCAACTAGGACTGTAGAAAAAAATGATGTATCATCTGAGAAAAAACAGTCTGGTTCTAAAACAAAAGCAAAAGTGTAAGGGTGGATAGTTTATCACTGAGTAAAATCCTGTCCCATTTATTTTGAAATCAGAAACTCAAATTAACATCTAAACCTTCCTAAGTGCCACTAACACTAGACCTATGGTTGAACTTGCAGCTCCAGTAGTCTGAAGGAAGATGCTGAGCATTCTGTGGTCTCCAGACCATAAGTATCTTCTCTAGTATTGGAGCAGAAGGGAGGGATAGAGAAAATACCCTTTTTCCTAGTATTTCCATTATAATTAGCTTTCTGCTCTTTGCTTGGTTTATCTTAAATTCTCTTCTATGAATGGAATCATATACATGTGGTGCTCTTACTGTTCTCTTGCTGGGTTTTGCTGGTTTTCTCTTTAACCCATGCAGACTGTGATTTTCCTCCATGTGGTTAGCACTGGACCCTTGACTCACTTGTGAAGTTGTATTGTTAGTGCCATGTCCTACCCTATCTTCTAACTCAGGGGATTTGTATCAGGCTTACTCTCCTTTTTCCCACTTTTGTGTGGGTGCACCCCATAGTCTCTAGCATCTGTAGTCCCTATCTCCAGCAAATTGCCCTCTTGAGCTGAGATTGTGGGCAATTATAAGAAGACCATTTACATCCCAATCACCACCAGGAATGACCATCCAGCTTTCAGGAAACTTGTGCAAAGTTTTCACATTAACTACAGAAATGAAACCCGACCCACATTAGTATGACTTCTCTCAGGTCCCTTCTGTTTCTTTCAGGCTATTTTTCTAGTGTCAGACCTTCATAGCTTTAGACAATAAGCACATCTTAGACAAACGATATCACTAGTCCTTGACTAATGTGGACAGGAGAAATTGATTTACCTGACAAGCATGATATAAAATGAGGTAGAGGTATCACATCAAACACTTTACATCACCAAAAGGAAGGGAAGTTAAAATGGATGGGAAATCCTTCTATTATTCCACTATACCCTCAAAGAAGATCTCTGATGGAATCATTATATAAGATTACATGTGCAAATTCATGCTCCAAATTTTCTTGTTATGGAAATGTACTATGATTTAGTAGACTTGAGTCACATGTTCAGCCTTATGGCTATAATAGCAGGACCATACATTAGCACACAGTTTTCTACACATTTTATATAGTTCTGTAATGATAGATAGTAATAAAAATGTAATAGGAATAAGACTCAACATACAGTTAGAATTATTTCATATCTTTTCCTAGCTCTACTGTTAACTCATTCTATGGCCTTAGGAAAGTCTTTACTTCCTTCTCTGATCATTTCTTTTGTCCAAAAATCAAAGTCTGGGCTAGATCAGAAGTTATATTCAATTGCCAGCGGGTGACAAATGAATGACATATGGAATATAGATGCTTTCCATCTAAAACTTGTTTATTTGCATTGAGCAAAAGAAAAGACCAAAAAAAGAAAAAAAATATTTCCTTCTTGTTTTCTTGAGTGACACAGTCCTCTAGGTACATCTTCCATTTTATAAACTTTTATAGTTTGGCAAAGACAAACTATCTGTCCAGCAAATATTTTTGTTCCCTGTTCCATGCCATAGTCCCATAGAGTTCAAGGAGCTGCCCAGGCTGGGACTTCATTCTCAAGCATCCCTAGCATCTAGGTGAAACATAAAACTTGTTAGTACTAGAACAGTGTGAGGAGCAATGGTTTGCCTCGCTTCCAGACCATGGAATAGTACCTACACAGAATTATGAAAAGGCTATACCCTCTATACTCTTTTTTTTCTTTTCCTTTACACTAACTGGTCACAAAAAGTCTCCAAGACTCAGGGGATCTGAAAGTCACAAGCGAAACAGAAGATAAATATACATATTGATCTGTAACATAAAATAGAAATACAATTATTTTGGGTTAAGCATTGAACATTTTATTATTTATTTTTCATAGAAATTACCCTACTGTACAAATATAAAAACATAAGAAAGAAATTTCTTGACTTTATAAAAACATAGGCATGTAATAAGTATGGTGATAAATGACAGCAATACATTTGATGGTAGTATCTTGGAGATCATGGTGACTGATGGGGACAATTGCGAAAAACAGAACATTTATTTTGTTCTCTTACTGGATTTTGAGTTCTAGTAGCTATGGATTTTTTATATATTATTTATTTTAATTTTCTTAGCAACTAGAGGAATGCAATGCAGAATAGGCTATCAATAAATATTAGTTTGAATAAATAAATGAAGAAGTAAATATATAAGGGAGGAAGTTGCCAACAGTTCTTTAATATAATAGTGCATGCTGTTATTCAGTAATGCAAATTTTCTGTTGCCAATTTTTTTTCAATAGAAGCTATAAATGCAAATATTTATATATTGATTCAAACCTTTGAAAGCATTCCATAGACCAAAGAAATCATTTCTGTGAGTTGGATTTAGCCCACTGGCAGTGGTTTATTATCTCTAAAAGATATTATTGGTCCTCAAAACTGTACAGCAGAATTCTCTAAAAAAACCCTTTGGGAGTTTTATGATAATTTTTTAAAGTATTGGCTCTTCTTCAGACCTGTTAATTAGAATCTCTAGGAGTAGAGGATGTTAATATATATTTTTAAAGTTCCTCAGGTGATTTTCATATCTCCAGCCTAGACTTAACTCATGGAATAACACTGATTGACTTCAACTTTTATGTTAGAATTCGTTTTTTCTGATATAAAACATAATATAAATCAAACCAAATTACCTACAACTTTAGAACCCCAATAATTTAGACAAAGAAAGTATTTCTATATATTATTTCATTAACATTTTGTTTTTCTCACTTCATATTTTTGTCATGCTAAATCTAGTTAATCCATATGTTACCAACTTATATTTCTCATCTCAATTATTTATTTGACATTTACTTATGTATTTGAATACTTGTTTATACAAATATTTGTGCACTAAAATTAACACGTATCATCTATTCAGGGGTTCCACTAACATATCCTCCACAATTACATTGCATATAATAGTAAAAGAGCAGTGATTGAGCTTATTAAATATAATTCTCTTTTCCATGTTCTTATCTTTATCTACATATTTTATGAACATGTACATTTGCATTTTATTATGTAGATAATAAATGCCTACTTATTTTGATCATTTAATTGGAAATACTTAAGACTTGATTAAATATCATCTACATTTAACATTTTAATAACTGTCATATTTTGGCTTGTTCCTGCTGCTCCCATATTCTTACACTGTTACTCAATCAATTCAGCCCTAATTAACTAGATCTAAAGACTATTTACATTAGTTTATGTCTGCATTCACATTCACTAGTAAATTGTGTTTAGTACTTATAATGTGTCAGGTACTGCTCTAAGTGCTGAATATATTACAATTAGGAAAATATTTCCTGCTCATTTGGAAAATAAAATTATGTGGACAGAGACTAACAATAAGCAAATATGTGTGTATGTGTGTATATGATATTAGATGGTATTGATGTAAAGGAAAATAATGAAAGCAGGATTAAATTGATAGGAAGTTATGAGATGGCAGAGAATGCAATTTTACATAGGATGACATGACCAGGGAGCAGGTGAAGCACAATTTGTACAGATTTCATTGGGGGAGAGTACCCCAGGCAAAGGGAACAACAAAAGTACTAAATCAGGTCAGAAGCATGCTAAGTGAAATTAAGGAAAAGCAATAAGTAAAAATGAGTGAGTAAGAAATGGCACATAGAAGGAACTTAGAGTAAAAAAATTATAGAGAGCTAGATCTTGCAGGACTTAGTACATTTTAAAGATTGTTTTTTGCCCTGGCTGATATTGGACACTAGATTGCAAGAGATCAAGGTCAGATTTGGGAGATCAATAGAGAGGCTATGGTAATAACTCAGGAGAGAAATGATACACACTTGCACCAAGACAGAAGCTTCAGATGTAGTGAATCATGCTCAGATTCTGGCTATATTTTAAAGAAAACTTATTTAATTGATTGATATTTGATAATTATATTTTGAAAAAAAATCTGTTATATTCCCAAATGAATTAGGTTTCTATTTAGAGAAATATATGTAAAATTTAGTTTCTATTTTATATAGTTTTCCTTGACATATAGACACATACAGGGGAAACAAACTTGGGGCCAAAAGGTATAGATTATATATTTATTAACTTCTTAGAATCAATCTAAAAGAAAGTCAATTCAAACAATATATGTCATTATTATAGTATTAATTAAAGCAAGTATAATTCCAAAAATAAAGTGTAATGATTAAGTATTTATATTTTAATTGATAAATCCAGTTAAACCATTTTCCTCATCCTAAAGGTTAACTTTTCTGATCATCTTCCTATAAAATATTTGAATCTTTTATTTATCACAAGGAAATTTCTAATATACAAAATTTGAATAGTTTAAAAATATATTTGAATACATTTTTCTTACTCTGGAGGAAAAAATATTTGAAAGGATACAAGTAAGTAGACTAATCATTTGTATGTAGATTTGTAAGAAAGGCAAAATAATAGGAAAAACCCCGTTGTTTCTAGAATTCTTTCATATCAAAAGTCAACACATATCTATCCTTCAGAATGTTATCATTTATTATAAGAGATAAGTTTTAAAAATATTGATTAAATCTAAAATATATTCAGATCAACACCTAAAAAATGAATAAAACTTTCTGTAAATTGAAGAGTGACTACCACCAGTGTGTTCCGTTAATAATACCTAAAAGAAATAGTTACCAGATTTCATGAAGACCCACTTTCTTTAACTATGAAACAATCTTCATGTCAACAAAATTAAAGCAAATAAGTGATCAGCATATTAAAGAGATATTTCAATATTAGTGTGAAAATAACACCCAATATCAAGAATCAAATATTGATTTGAAGTTTTAGTTAGCAATCTTTACAAAATTTAATTAGAATTGGTAAAAGAATAGTCAATTTACACTTTGTCTCACTTTAGGGATCTTCTAGTAATAAATCATATAATACCAGATTACTATACATATATTTATTTAAATATTGGCATTGATCATTTTTGTTAAATATATTGACTGCATTGTGATACAATTGTGCATATTTCATCACTGCACTGAATCTAATCCAGTTATAGAGGACTTTAAATGTGAAACATTCACTCATTCAAATATTACTTCTAGAGCTCCTTTATGGACACTATTCCAAGCACAGGAAATACAAATAATGACAAAACAATTAAACTCCTTGCCCTATTTGTGTTTAAAAATCAATCAGAAAAGTTGGATACATTGTAAACCAATAATTACAACAAAAATTATTGAATTGCAATTGTGATGATTGCTAGAAGGTCAAATGCAGTGACCTGAGTGCTTTTATTTTGAGCATGCATGCTATACAGCTTGTGAGGTCAAGGGAGATACATATAGGACACATCAGACTCAAAGGCTGAGTTATCAGGGTAAAGAGGGAGCAGAATGGAGCAGGAATATGCCAAGTAAAGGTATAAAGATGGTGCATGGGGGACTGTAGTTAGCTGGGAGTAATGTGTCCTGATATGAAGAATATTTATTTTTAGTCAGGCATGGTGGGTTATGCCTGTAATCCTAGCACTCAGGGGAGGGGGGCGATAAGGTGGGATCCCTAGAGCTCAGAAGTTCAAGACCAGTCTGAGCAAGAGCGAGAGCCTGTCTCTACTAAAAATAAAAAAAAAAAATTAGCTTGGCGTGGTGGTGGTGCCTGTAGTCCCAGCTACTCAGGAGGCCGAAGAGGCTGAGGCAGGAGAATTGCTTCAGCCCAGGAGTTTGAGGTTGCTGTGAGCTAGGCTGACGCCACCCTTGGCAATAGAGTGAGACTCTGTTTCAAAAATAAAATGATAAAATAAATAAGATAAAATATTAAAAAAAGAATCTTAATTTTCCTTATGGGAGTAAAGAAAACCCTGTACTAGGTTGTATGTTAGGAGATGATATTTTGGAAATTTGGTGGTCTGTTTTCTAAGATTATATTATGAGTATATATTGGGATGTAGAGAGACAAAAGGGAATATAGGAAGAACATTTAAAATGCAACAGAAATATCCAAGTAAGGGAAGATGGTGGCTTGCTGATGAGTATGAAAAGATGTGGATGTGTTTCAAAAATAGGAAATAAAGTAATATAATACTTCATCAGAGATGCCTGTCTTGAGTCCTTCTAATCTAAATTGGGTCACTTTATAATATTTTAAAAGGCACAGAATATCGAAAATCTGTAATCATGTCTTTTATGTGATGATAATTTTAACATAATGCCCTCCACTATTTGACACTAGCTGGTAAAGCCCATGAGTGCAGGTTTCATGTTTTTTTTATTTGTCACTCATGCATGCCATAGGGTTTGGCAAGAAAGAAGCATTTTAAATATAGTGTTTTTGAACAAGTTATTTGATAAGATTAGGAAGATAGTCTGAAAAAAAATAATGAATGATTTCTAGGTTTCTGACATAAACAGCTAGTATGATGATTTAGTGTAGATTAGGGGAAATTATTAGGTCTATTTTGAATGTATTGACATTGAGGACTCTGAAATAGCAATTGGGCTTATTGACCTGATAGTTGGATAAATAAGACTGTAACTAGAAATGGATGAATGTTTTAAGGACATAGATTTGGGATCTGTTAGCAATCAGACTGTATAAGAGGGGTGTAGATGCCTGCTATAGACTGAATGTTTTGTCTCCCCCCTCCCAAATTTTTGTGTAAACCTAATCCCCAACGTGATGGTATCTGGAAATGGAGATTTGGGGACGTGATTAGGTCATGAGGGTGGAGCCCTCAGAATGGGATTAGTGCCCTTATATAAGAGGCTCCAGAGAGCTCCTTTCTCCCTTTTACCATGGGAGGACGCAGCATAAAGATGGCTATTTATGAACCAGAAAGCAGGCTCTCACCAGACATTGGATCTACTGTGCTCTTCAGTTTGGACTTTGCCTCTGGAACTGTGAGAAACAAATGTTTGTTGTTAAAGTTATCTGTTCTATGCTATTAAAGTAGCCTGAATAGACTAAGACAATTCCCTCACCTAAGCAGAATATAAAACAAGAAGGAAAAAAGCCTGGGACAGATTATTATGAAAATCCAAAATAAAGAGCTCTTGGAAACAAAGACGATAGTCAAAGAAAACCAATAATAAGGCTGACAGGTAGACAGAAAAAAATCAGAAAAGTAAAAAGGAACACTGTGTTATTTCTGAGAATCTAGCTGAGGAGTGTGTTTTAAACAGGGAGTTATGAACTGGGTCAAATAACTGTGAGATCTAGTAAAAAGAGAAATTTAAAAAAATTCATTGAATTTGTTTGTTTGAAGTCATTGTCAATGAAATTTTTGACTCCCTTTTCCCCTACCCTCCACATTTACACTGTGACTTAAATAGAGACCTACCTCTAATCATATATTTGTCACTATAGACTTACTTATTAAACCTGGAGACCTGGGTGTCCTCACTGATTCTCTCTATTTTTACTTCCTAAGTTCTTGTCTTTTAACAAATCTTGGCCCATCTACCTCTAAAATATATCTGGCATATCTCCCCTTCTTTGGTTTAGTCTACCACTGCCCTTCTTCAGATCACCACTATCTTTTACCTAGAGCACTCCAATTGTCCATGTCTCTTCTCTTGACCCTGGGGCCTTCATTCCATTCAACATCTTAAAGATAAAATAACATGGTATTTCTTCTTTGTTTAAAAACTGTCAGTTACTTCTCATTACAATTAGAATAAAACCCTAGCTTCTTACCATACATTATAAGACACACCATAATCCAGACCCTACCATTGTAATCCTCTTTTTTTTGAACCCTCCTTACTCACTAGATGCTGTTCTTATTATACATTTTTTTTTATTTCTATGAACACAAAAAACTCTTTGTCATCTTAGAGCTTTGATAGTGCTTGTACCTTTTCTAGGAACACTTTTTCCTCAGATATGATTGGCTTCAGATCTCAAATTAATTGTTACTAATACAGAAAAAAAAATATCTTCTATCACTACTTAGGTAGATAGTCATTCTCCACACCACACATGACTTTTCTTTTAAAACATCACTATTTGTAAAGACTAATTATTTGTTTAATTATTCTCTGTCCTTCCTTAGAGGAGCAATGGCCTGTGCTGTCTTGTTCGCTGTTGCATCCCTTAATGCTATCACAGTGTCTTCACAGAGTAAGTATTTGATATATTTTCTCTGAAATGAATTAGTTAGAGCAGTGCCATTGAAGTGATAGAAACTGACTCCATGTTGGAGTGGTTGGGTAGTGAATGAGAGGTGAAGAGAATACCTATGCAAAGGATTGTGTTAGGTGAACATGACAACCACTACATTACAGAAAAAGATGACTGAGAAACAGAAAGTCAAATGCTGCATGTTCTCACTTGCAAGTGGGAGCTAAATAAGGAATACAAATGGCCATAGAGAGTGGGATAATAGACACTGGAGACTGAGAAAGGCAGGAGAATGGGAGGGTGGGAGGAAGTGTGGGATGAGAAATTACCTAATGGTTATCACATATACTTATCGGGTGACATTTACACTAAAAGCCCAGACTACATCACTACACAATATATCTGTGTAACAAATCTGCACATGTACCCCATCAATCTATAGAAATAATAATTTAAAAAAAGGAAATGGTTGTGACAGAGATGGAGAAGATAAGACAGTAACATTAAAGACCTTTGTTGGCCAAAGAAAATCTTAAATGCTCTTTTAATGAATATTGTGGAGAGAAAGAGTACAACTATACAGCTAAAATAGGTAATATGTAATAGTGAAAAATTACTCAAAGGCAAGGGTGGCTATTATTCAAACACCTGTAAAGGAGTTAACCATTAATACAAAGATGAATTCTTCTCTCATTAAAAAAGAAGCATAAAAAATAGGAAGAAGATTGTGGGTAACCTTTCTTGTGGATATCTCATTAAATTTTTAGTTAATGATTTTACTTTTGTTTTTTCTCTATGTATAAGTGAAAGCATATGGTAACTCCATCAACAGGAAATTCCAAATTGATAATTTTAGTTCAGTAGGTTAATGGAAAGTCTTCCTTATATCATATTACAGGTAATTTCATAACTTGTGATATTAAATTAATGTAAAAACTTCCTGCTAATTCAAATAAAATATATCTTCTTCTCCTTATATATTGGTGTCAAAATGTTGGAGTATATTATTAATAAAACATTAAAGAAAGGTGTTTGTTCTGACTAAATTCAGAAATTCTACCAAACTTCCTACTGCTGAGTGAACACTTTACTAAGTAAGTTTTCCAAACTTGATTTCTGAACTAATACATTCTCTTCTCATATTTTTTTCAGATATTGTGTATAGTTTCCAATGGCTTCCACTCACATTTTCTCATGGACATATAATGTCATCTTAAAAACTTCAAGAAATCATGTGAGAGAAAGTCAACTCTGATAATTACCAGTAATGACCTAAGTCCCCAATACTAAATGGGCCATTCAAAACTAAAGGAAGACATTCAAATTTTTAAATTTCTTTTGTTTATTTAGACAACTTGACATTACATAACTCCAGTTTCTACAGGAAAATCAGCAGATTAACTACTAGACTTATTACTTAGACACATTTTTGTCTGCCTTGCTTATGAATTCAACAAGTAGATACATTCAGAGATCAGAAACAGCTTTTTATTGGTAAATCCTGCATGTTCTTCTGGATTAGGACTGAAGAAAATGTGCAAACATACCAGAAAAATAGATATAATAAATATATTGCAGATGGTTTGCTAGGAAGTTTGTATCTATATTTGTGTCCATATGCCTGTTCTTAGTGAGGACTCACAAAATAGCAAGTAGCAATATATTGCGGAAAAAATATCCACCTAAGAATAGAACTAACTTTAATGTACTGAAAAATAACTGACCTAGAAATACAAACAGACTCACTTCCTGCTTTAAAAAACCATGCCTTTTGACCTCCAGGAACAAATACAAAGTTTGGCTAAACAGTAGCTCTCAAATCTTTTTCTCCACAGGACACTCCACCATGGAATGGAAAGTCTGAGTGGCAACTTGCTTATTTGGCTTATTTTCATAGCCATACTATTGAAACTTGAGAGTCCTGGTACAGGTTAACAAGGTGCACTCTTTCATAGTAATATTTTTAATATTTGTCCAACATTTGTTTGATGAAGACTAGGGAAAATTCATTTTATGTCAATACTTGTATATTGTTTTATATCAAAATAAGGACTTATTATATACATTGAATGGAACATATATAAAACTGTCATATTTCTTGAGTACTTTTTATCATTAATAAAGAAATAGCATAACCCAGGGAGATGTATTTAAATTCTATTGTTCAAAAATGGTTAAAATTTTTCTTTACTGACTTTCATATCACCAAAATAATTGTTTCTTCTGACGGCAACTATCAATTTCAATTGAAGGTGAGCTGATGCTTTTAGGATTAATGTTATTTCCTTTAGTTGAATCATGCAAACTTAAAAAGTAAATCAACAATCTTCTTCTTAGAGTATTCTCTGAAAATTGACTGCTCCCCTTAGCTCAGTTCCTCTAAATATATGTTTCTTAATATCCACAGTTGATATCACCCAGGTCTATCAAATTTCACATGCTCAAAGCAGATCCTTGATTTCTAATTCTCTACAAGCCTTAATTTCACTAATCCCCTTATCAGTCAATTTTATACCATCTACATAGTTGCTCAAACAAGAAATCTAGAAGATAACTTTAATTCCTGTTTTATTACTATCTAATCCATATGTAAGCCCTGGAAACTTCTACATCAACAATATTTCTTTACTGTCTTCTGTTTTCTCTGCATCCAATGCTACTATGCCACTTCACCCTACTATTATCTCTCAATCACATAAAGCGATGTCCCTGTACCCTTCTGAAAATGAAAATCATATCATGACAATTATTGCTTATATCTAATCAATGGTCTTTGATGCCTTGTTTTATCTGGCCCTACTTACCTCTTCCATCTGGTCTTAAGCTATTATTTCCCTTGCACACTACACTCCAGACACACTTTAATTACTTGAACAAATTAAGTTCTTTCTTCCCTCAGAAAGTCCATAAGGGCAGAATTATATTTTTTGTGTTCATTGTTCTGCCCATAGCCTAGCAAAATTAATGGCATATGCTAATTGGTCACCTCCTCTCTCTTTCTCTACACACACACACAAACATACGCACACACAGCCCACAACGCTCAGTGAATAAATTACAGAAGTATTTAGCAGAAATCATTACAATTACTACTAAGTATTCTTGTTTGCCTTCTTGGCTTGATGTCTTTCCAAGGGCAAAGCCTCCAACCAGGAATTTTTTGCAGGTGCTTCATTTAGGAGGTAATCACAAGAAGCAGCAGTGAGAGAGTGGGATGTGTTGGACAGGTGAGAAGGAAAAGCCAACAAAGGGGTATCAATGAACTCATTCTTTTTGGGACAACTGAGGTACAAATCTGCTGAGGAGCTTCTGAGTAACTGTGCTCCTAATTTTCACTCTAAATGGAGCCTGGCTTACTTATTTACTAATATCTGTCCTTTCTATGAAGATGGCTCCTTAGGGCCCATAGAGTTTTATTTCTATGCACTTTTGAGTTGCACACATAGGAAGGCTCAGCAAGACTTTATGGCTTCAGAATGTGCCCTGAGCACCCCCTGCACCCCTCCTCCCCAAGAAAAAGCAGAGAGGGCAGTGAGAGTTGGCAGCTACCTGAGATATGTTCACTTGCTCAAGTCCTGCTCATTACAGCTTTCACTTAAATCAGAATAATCTTGAGAGAATGTCACATGTGACACCAAAAGAATCTACTATAATTGACCTGTTGCATAATGAGATCTGCTGACACTTCTTCCTACCTACTATTTCTTTCAGTCTACTCTGACATTTACTCTTCGATGTGGTCTTCACTCATCATCTCTAAAAATTAATAATTTGGAGGTTAGTGAAATGAGTTACAGTGTTTACTGCCTTCGCTTGTTCCAAGGTGACAATTCATTTTCTCCCTTTCCTAAATTTTCCTTATTCTTGGCAAACATGTCATCCAGGCTAAGTGACTTGCCTTGTGGTGTGACACAGATCTTCATTACGTTGTATCCTAAGCCCTTGTTCTTCTCTTTGTCAGGTTGCCTTTGCTGTAATTTCCTATTCACTGTTATCACTAGGCATAGAAATACCAAAAGACTTCTGTGTGAATTTTAGAGCTATTGTACTTTGATCACATTATGCAGCAACAACCTTATCTCCTGAACATGATCAGAATAAACTACATGTGATAGCATAGTAACTCATTTCTTTGTCTATGGTTTACTGGCATGAAGAGCCAAAAATGCCCTGGCCACAGTGATGTTATTAGGTTCAATGCAATCCTTTCTATACCCACTAATGGGAGCACCCTGCTCCTGGGATTACACCAATAACCCAGAATCCATAAAATAATGGGTACAGGAAGGACAGATTCCACAGGAAAGTCCCTGGGAGTGATGGTGGGAGAGGTCAGTTCTAACTTCTTATTTTCCAGACCCATGTATTCTAGCTGTTGGGGACACAGCAATATATGCTGCCCTTTGGTTCAGTATAAATATATCACATCCTGGAGGAAAGTATACCAACCCTAAAGAACTCTATTCTCAATTTTTGTCATGCTGTCTGCCTCTAGATAATATACTATATTGTAGTGGATCCCATAGCCACTTGCTCATTATCACATCTCCTTCACTGTAAAAAGTGTGTGTGTGTGTGTGTGTGTGTGTGTGTGTGTGTGTGTTGTCTGAGACAATATAATGCATAATTTTGTGTCAGTCTATAAAACATATTGAAAAGCCCTAGGATTGTGATGCTTCCACAGGTACTAAATGCAGAGGAGGCATATCACCATCTAAGATAGATGTAACTCCAGTAAGGGAGACTTGCTGATGCCTAGGGTGGAAGAGTTCTGATGAATTGACTTGATATCCAGTACTCCTTGAAAAGAGTACCATCCTGAGGGTTCAATTATGGTCTTTGCTGCTGGCTGGTTGGTCATTCAACAATAGCAGTCTTGGTGAGGAGTGCCTGTTATTGAGCTAATGCCTCTGGTGAGTTTAAATTAAAGCCAATGCTCATTTACTATCCCCCAAACCGTAGGGATCTTAAGAATTATGCAAAATCTACTCAGCTTGTACTCTATAAATAAAGCCTGGATGACAGTACATCTGTTTGTACTTAGATTACTGAATATTTTAAGCCCACCGTTGAGACCCACTGCTCAGAAAAAAATATTCTTTTGAAAATATTCCTGCTCATGGACCATGTACCTAGTCACTCAAGAGCTCTGATGGAGATGTACAAGGAGATTATGTTGGTTTTATGCCTGCAAACACAACATTCATTCTGTATCCCATAAATCAAGGAGTAATTTTGATTTTCAAATCTCATTACTTAAGAGATACATTTTGTGAGGCTAAAGCTGTCATACATAGTGACTTCTCTGATGAATACGGGCAAAGTAAATGGAAACCTTGCAGAAAGGATTCACCATTCTATATGCCACTACTCAACCATAAAAAAACAGTGGTGAACTTAACACCTCTTATATTATCCTGGGTGGAGCTGGAACCCATCCTTCAAAGTGAAGTATCACAAGAATGGAAAAACAAGCACCACATGTACTCGCCATCAAATTGGTACTAACTGATCAACACT
>CAUYPO010086161.1:0-34066 GCA_963574435.1 Cheirogaleus major
TTTTTAGTTGGCCATTTAATTGCTTTCTATTTTTAGTAGAGACGGGGTCTCACTCTTGGTCAGGCTGGTTTCGAACTCCTGACCTTGAGCTATCCACCCGCCTCGGCCTCCCAGAGTGCTAGGATTACAGGCGTGAGCCACTGTGCCCGGCCTGAGAATACAAAATTTGACTCTCAGTGTCTGCTGAAAATCCTTCAATGACCAACCTCTGGAAAAAAATACAAATATGCAAACAGCTTTCAATATACAGTCCAAGATTCCTAACAGAATGTCCGAATCACCTGCCCCTCAAGTCTCATTTTCATGCCATCACACTCCTCACTTGATGCTCTACTAATATCAAACTGCATACAGGTCACTCCATGTTGTACGGCTTCACATTCCTGCCATTTCTTCTGCCTAAACAACTTCAGCACCTTTTCTTGCCTTCTGCACCTTATAAAGTAATTGCTCTAAAGATGTTTGTAATACTCATGGAAGAATAGAGGTAGGTAAGAAAGGGGAAAGAAGGAGGAATAACAAGAAATATTTTCGGCAAAATTGGAGCGTTAGCCGTGGTCCCCTTCTGGTGCTGGGTTTACCCTGTTCTCTTGGCCATAGCTCTTTGGCCACCTGACCAAGTTGGGCCAATCAGATTGTATTTCTAGGAATTAGGAATTAGGGTTCTAGCTAGTCAGCTGGTGTTGCTTCAGTGAGGAAGTAATTTAAATTTGAAATGAAGGCAACTATGGTTGGCAGGTATTCTCACTGATAACGAGAATGCCTGTCTGCAGATAGAAGCAATGGTGAGAGACAAGAAACTATACAGCCCTGGAAGGACAACAAAAATAACATCAGCTCATAAACACTTTCCAGTCCCTATTCTGGTCTCTAATGGGGTCTGACCACAATTCCTTCCTTGGTTCCATCAACTATCCCTGTATCCTAATTGTAAGTTTCAGTTTTTTCAACTAGTCTGAGCAGATTTTTTTCCTTGCAATATAAGGGACTTGATTATGTCAGCATTAGTAGAGAAGTGACATCCAGTACTGAATTCAGATCGCCTTCTTTTGTTTCATAGCTGGTATTACTCACTCAACCTGCCTCTTCGAATATAATATATTACTTTCTGTGTAAATGGGAGGGCAATCATATTAAAAGTCATAAATGTACCTCATTTAAATAAACTATCCAAGCTTCAATGCTCCAAAAAACATAAAACAGAATTGAAAACAAATGAATCTTTGCTTTGGGCTTTAAGGCTTATGAATTAAATCAGCTATTAATCAGACTTAGAAACACACTGGCTTCTTTCCCATGGTCGTTACTATAGAATTATTTTAAAGAATCAATAGAACTCACTAACCTATATGACTTTCTGGTACTTTCACTCTCTAGTTTACTCCAGAACTTATTGCTAATTACTATAGGTCTAAGAGAATCCACACACAAGTGACAAAAGACATAAATTATTTACAGAGCTATTCATCTGCAATGGACATCCCATCAGATTCAACCTTGTAAGTGTCACAAGACCAGTTATTTTTAAATCAGATTGTATTTTATAGGAAATAATAAAGATGCTATAGCAGCACAATAAATTCACACTAACAGCAGATCTGCATTTCATTGCAACAAATGTCTCTACTCTATTAAGCAAGTACTGAAATTTGCCCTTTACATGCCATGGAGTCAAGGGTTTCCCTGGAGATGCTTGCAAATTTGCAGGTATCTGAGGCTGAGGGCCTGCTGTGGGAGATTTTAAAAAATTTTTTTCCTTTCTAGTTTCCACATGGGAAATGAGACTCTCTTGGATCTGAAAGGACTTGCTCTCACCTAAAATGACCTTGCTCCTGGCATTTATTTTTCTCATCCGAAACATTTTTTCTTCTCTGCTGTGATCCATTTTGTCTCTGCAACAGAACCATGTTTATCATCCAGGACTTATCACATTGCTCTTGCTGACTGACTGAGTGGTCAGCAAAAAAACAAGTTGATGAGTCTGGGATGTGAGTACTTGGCAGCTCCCACTGCTTTAATGGATCTCAGCAGCATTAGTTTACTGAAAGACGATCCAGTCCGCCTGGGACAATTTACCATTCTGGGTATTGTGCACAGATGAGACCTTTTATTTTGCTAGAGTTTAACTTTGGCCCTCTCTCCAAAAGACAGAGAAATTTAAACTCTGAAAGTGTTCCAACAATCAGGCAGCAATGAATAAAATCAGCACTGTGTGATTGTGATGGATGCTAAGAAGACTTAGGATTACCAGATGATCACTGACTGGGAGGACTAGGGGAGACTGCGGGGCTTCCTTCCTAGGATCTCGTCCGGCATATGACAGACAGGCCCATTCTGCCCTGGGGTGTTTGTGAGACACAGTCCTGTGCAGAGGCACAGGGTGAATGAGATGGATGACTCTTCAAGGTCACTGCCATCGCCATGATTCATTAATGTCGGACAGGCTGCTGCTCTGAGCTGTGTGTTTTCCTAAAGCAATAGACTCTACTGCCCACCTTCTGTAAATAATAAATCTCTCAGCTTCCCAATCTTTCTGTAATCTGCACACCAGCACATTGAAAATAGTGGAAACAAGGTTAGCTCACAAAATAAGCTATGCGCCCACAGTGAATCCAGTAAGTATGGTGTGGCTGTTGTCCTTCTTTAATATCTCCAAACTGTTTATATCAGTATCTCACCTGTGATCATAATTGGGAAAAATAATAAAATTTTAAGTACCATTTATGGCCTCAGTGTCTATTTCTAATTTTTATAAAACTGAAGGGAAGATTTATATATACTAGTTTTAGACAACCCAAATAAAACAAAAGAAGATAATTTTATCCATAGACTAACAACAGCAACAACAAATCACAACACCTCAACGTATTCATAAAAGAAGTAGGTTCAATTAGATGTGCTTTCACCCCACACCCCAGAGAATCTCAAGGGAATCATACAATGCACAAAATTCACTATCTCCTGGGCCATCAGTCACATGTGACAACATGAAACAAGTGTCTCTGGACCTTGAGTGATAGAAATTTTAGTCATACCTTTAGCTCACTCATAACCCCAAATGTAAAGTGATTAAAATTTAAATATCACCAAAATTCCTGGGAGATTATACCTTTGTAAAACTGCTAGTTTATTCTCTTACCACACAGAGTCACACTCATTATTAAAAGACACTAAGCACAATCACAGTATGATGAGGTACACTAATTTGTCACTTCCTCAGGCTATTTCTGCAGCTGTGAGTTGGGGTTTTAGTAGGTTGGTGTGGACTGACATAACCCATTTTCTAAAAATCTAACACAGTGCTACAACAGCTAGAAGAAAATCCTGCTCCGCCAATCCACAGATCCTTTAAGAAAATAAACACACTTTAAAGTATGAAGCAGAACAGGATAAAACCGTTTTCATCCATATTTTCAAGAACAACCAATTTATCATTTTCTGTGTTTGTTTTCCCTTTTTAGAGGATATGTTCTTGGCATTTTCAGCATGGAGACCACGGTCTACCCATCTGGTGCTAGACGGCCGTAGAAGGGCTGTTCAGACTTCCTGGCTTTTCCCTCTGTGCCTTCCACTCAGACCACATGATCTTCGTTCCAGTCTTCCTTCCAACAATTTTCCCAACCCTGATTTGATTTCTACTACTTTCCACCTCTGACACATCCAAAAGCCTTCCCCTCCAGCCATAAGGATCTCATACTTGCTATGAAATAAGTATAGAAAAGGTCTTTCAGATTCTATGAGAACTCTCAGCTGCACTTCCTTATCGCTCTGTTTCTTTTTCCACGTTTTTCTCCCCCTCCCCAGGTCTCTTTGTATACCGTGCAAGCGTGCATTTCTTTTTCTATGGGAGAGGGGTACAATGAGGTCCTCCTATCAGCTTCTCTGCAGCTTGAGGGCTGGTATCTGTGTGGTGACCAGCACCAAAAACTTAGGGTTCACTATTTTATAAGGACCAAAGTTTACTGAATATAGGAATTATGATGAAATCATCTCTGTATTTCCCACATTATTAGTACTTTACTTAAATACCCATTACATACTAAAGAAAACTTATCATGATGGTTTCCTTTTTTTTTTTTAATTTACTTTTTTTTTTTGAGACAGAGTCTTGCTTTGTTGCCTGGGCTAAAGTGCTGTGGCGTCAGCCTAGCTCACAGGAACCTCAAACTTCTGTGCTCAAGCAATCCTCCTGCCTCAGCCTCCCAAGCAGCTGTGACTATAGGCATGTGGCACCAAACCCAGCTATTTTTTTTTTTCCTATTTTTAGTTACCCAGCTAATTTCTTTCTATTTTTAGTAGAGACAGGGTCTCACTCTTGCTGAGGCTGGTCTCAAACTCCTGACCTCAAGTGATCCTCCCGCTTCAGCCTTCCAGAGTGCTAGGATTATAGGTATGAGCTACCATGCCTGGCCGATAGTTTCCTTTTTAATGAAACCATAATATACACACTTGAGAAAGCATTCTGCAATACTTAGTGATGATGCAAGGTACATATAAACTTATTAATGTTGGTTTAAAATTCAAGTTTAAAAGTTAATATCATTAAAAATCAAAACTGAAAAAGGAATATACAGATATCAAGGTACACAGCATTGAACTCTGCTTCCATGCCTAGGATCTTTCAGAAAAGCTTTTTAAATATCAACAGTCAAACTACATATGGGGCAAGGGGTGATAACACAGAAAAATTATACTCTGTAAACTTCAGAGCTAGATTTATTAATATTCCGAAATTTCTAGATAATCGTAAATATTCCTATTTTAAAATTGAATATATCATTTTAATTTATTGTATCCTAATGAAAGAACTGTCTCCCAGACATTTCTCATTTTTAGCATAATCAATAGAATGAACAAACCAATAAATGAAATGTTTTCAATTTGAAACCAATTATTTGAAAAAAAAAAAAAAAGTTCTGCATGCATTCAGACAGGTTACCTACCCCTCCAACCCCCATGCACACACAATAGAGACCTACAGAGGGAACTAACCCTGCATAGAAATCAGCATGAAATCAATACCTTTTACGTGGCTCTGAAAGCACTGATAGACCTATGGATACATCTACTGTGTCTTAGAAAAGTATCATTGGCTTTTTTCCCCAGACTACAGTGACAAGGAAAGGGATTCAGAGTAAGCAGCGACATTTTAGTAATCTTTGGAACACAATGTCCAAGAAACACAAGGCCGCCTCTCGGAGCAGCAGAGATATGATAGCCATCACTCTGGAGATTTGAGGGGTGGGAGGAAAGAGGCTTACAGTTGTCTTTTATATGTTCTCGCCTTTAAGGCAGGAGTAGGCACTGAATCACTCTCAATATTCCTTCCATCTATGAAATTCTAAGTTCCTTGATAAAACCAGCATTGAGGGAGAAAGTCGAGAGGAAAGATGTGCTGAGACTAGATAAGCACCAGGAAATGCTGTCGTGTTGTCCACATGAGCTCTTTTTCAGAATACAGAGCACTAACAATCAATATAATAATAAAACACAAACTTGGACAAAATCATGTTCAACAGGAAAAATATACAGGCTTATTTGGATAACTAAATTGCTTATGTCCTGCTTTGTATTGGAATCAAATATTTACTTAGCAATCATAAGATGCCTACTATTGTGCTAGTGGCTTGGCATTAAGAAGTGTTAGTGTGAGTTAGAAAGCCTGTGCCCTGAAGGTGCTTATAATTTTCTAGGCAAGTTCCAGCAGAAGCAAATTCTAGTCACTGCATCAGGTAACTATAGAAGATGGGAAGTCAGCAGGCATGTAAGTTAGAGAGCTGAGGCTGGGAACATCTTCCAGCAGTCTATCATTGCTAACCATAGTGTGAAGGGTTACCAGATATTTGAACTCTGGCAACAATATCAGACCTTTTCTTGCTCAGAGGAATTTAACTATCTAAATTATTAAACACGCTTCTTCAAGGAAGACAAAGCGTGTAGAAAAGGGCAAGTTGGAATATCCAGCCATTGTTAGATTGTTGGGGATAGACGCAGACACTGTATACTGTGCAATTATAGTTCTTTTAACACAGAAACAGTATGTCTTGGAAATCAGATTATTACTAAACTAAAAATGTAAATTTGGACTTGGCTAAAATTTTCCCAAAGCAATTAACCTTGAGCCAACCAAAAAAAAGTGTAGTGGTAACCATGGCAAGAAACTAAAGTCAAGTCTGTAGTCCTACATGTCTTATTCAGTATGACTAGAAAGCATACCCAAGATGTGGGAACAAAAGGCAAACTCTAGATTATCCCTCCCTGCTTAGTGAGTGGGAAACCACAAAGAAATAGTTCCATGTGGATTTTTTTTTTTACACAAAAGATTTAAACGAAATATATATATTTATTTATTTATTTTAGAATATAAAGTGGGGCAGTGAGAAGGGGGGTTCAGTTTCCTTTTTTTGTTGTTGTTGTTTTTTTTATTAAGATAGAGTCTCACTCTGTTGCGCTGGGTAGGGTGCTGTGGCATGATAAGAGCTCACCGCAACATCAAACTCCTGGGCTCAAGCGATCCTCCTGCCTCAGCCTCCCGAGTAGCTGGGACTACAGCAGGAGCGTGCCACAATGCCTGGCTAATTTTTCTATTTTTAGTAGAGATGGGGTTTCACTCTTGCTCGGGCTGGTCTCAAACTCCTGAGCTCAAGCGATCCTCCTAACTTGGCCTCCCAGAGGCTAGGATTACAGGTGTGAGCCACTGCACCCAAAAGAAAGATGTTATACAAAGTAAAGAAAATTTAGGGAAAGAAATGCATGTGAAGAAAGGCTCAGAGAGAATGATTTAAGACGAAAGATTATAAGAGTTAAACATATACAGTTGGGCTAAAGGCCAAGTATATAGAGACCTGTTTTCTACAAATAATGCTGAAGGATAGCCCAAGGATGAAAAAGAATTTTGGGGTTAATATTGATTAGTATGGTAGGAAACAAGGAATTGAGAAAAAATAGGAATAAAATTAAAGGAAAATGTACCCTAAATTCCAGAACTTTCCCACAATTTATGTGGTATAAATACCACGTGTAGAAGTTAATGTATAACACTCACATACCTCAAATGATAAAAGCATGTATGCAGATAGACATTTAAGTTAAATAGGATGAAAGCTGTAACAAAAATTATTCTAAGTCCAGAAACAAGAGCTGTGTTAACTCTCTGATAAAAGGGAAATCATTATGTAATCATTAACCACTAAGAAACCTCCTAACACCCTGCAATGCACATCAAATTTTATTGCAATTGTGTACAAAGAAAATTGGAGACAAGCTGATGTATTCTGATATCATTCACTTTAGCTAGTCAATGCACTCTGGGTACTCAAGAGCTTTGTATGCTTATTACCTTGTATTTGTCCTTCTTGGAGTGGTTATAATCATAAAAGGCTATCCAGTACCTTGAATAGACTAGATAATTAGAATTACAATTACTGCCATCTGAATATACTGTATGTCATAATTTCCTTTAAGTGTATTATCCTACTTGGTGACACAGCAGTCCCCTCCCTGGCCTGATACTAAAGACTGCTTTCCAAGGTAGAAATAAGTTCCTTAAGCAAAGTTTGGCTTACCTAAACCAATATGTTGAGTTGATAAATGAGGTCTCCAATATTTCATCAGGTTAACTGATCTGAACCTACTGTATTTTGTTTATAATCTTCTTATTCTATTCAGAAAGCACATACATTTTTTTATTAAACTTGTTTTCGGTCGATTTTGATATGCAGACAAATGAAAAGTAAACACTTTACATAATGCTTTCTTACTCCTCTGTAGAGGTTGAATTTTAGTATGTAACTACATACTGCTGCCTAATACATTCTTCTTAGAAGAAACCAGATCAGGCACAGCAAGGAAGCTACTTTTGGGCTAGGATTAGTGTTTCCATTGGAGACAATTATAACAGAATGAAATCATCTTCCCTATTTAGGTATGAAAGGACAGACATTATTTATTATGACACCTTTTAGGAATATGAGAAACAAAGGACAGTATGCAACTGTTATGCCTGAGGCCAAAGCAATCTATTACTTAAATATGAGGAACAAGATTTAACTTCTACTTTGGCTTTTTGTTTTTCAATTTACTGTGCATTTCATTCTTGGGTTCATGCAAATTAAGAACATGCACATGTGCATGCAGACACATCCACACGCATGCACACACACACACACACACCTTCTATTAGATTTACCCAGAATCATCCCTCACTCACTTTAATAATTGAGGACTCTCCTTGGAATTCCCAGTTACAGTATTTGAGAAGGTTTATTGTTAATCAAGATGTTCCTCTCTTTTTTTCCATAATCATATTTACCCAAAACATAAATTCTCCATGTAGTCCTTTTTTTTTCATTTTAAAAGAATTACTGATTTTTCTAATCTATGAAGTATTATATAATCAATAGGCTGTTATAAGAAAGGAATATAGTAAGTTCTTCCTAAAAAAGAAATATTTAGATTTCTTCTTGGAAAAGAACTTTTAAAAGATACAAGCAGGCCTTACATATCCAGCAAATAGGTGACTTATATGTGTAGAGAAATCCCCTCCTCATAGAGAACTAAAACTAATGAATAAAGCATTTTAAAATTCTTTTAAAAGTATAGTTAAGAAGGCAATAAAGTATAAGAAATAAGTGGAGGCAAGAATCTTTGAAAAAGAATCATTCCCCAGGGATGAGTAAGTCTTAGAGCTGGTGTTTGCTCTAAGGTAGGGTGACCATATAATTTATTGCCCAAACCAGTACACTTTTGAGTATGAATAATTAAGCAGCAGCAAATTCATAATCTTCCAGGAATACCAAGATATATGATCACTCTACCCTGAGGTCATCTGCTGATCCCTGGTCCAATTTGGATTTTAACAGGCCACATGTATGCACAGGAGAGGGAGACAAAGCCTGGGATCTCAGCAGGGAAAGATGTCCAACCAGAGACCTCTTAACAAAGTCCAGACTCCCAAAAGGTAATGCTTGTAGAGGATGACTTTAAAAAAAAGAAAGAAAGAAAAAAGAAATCTGTCTTACAAAAGGAGACAGATTTGTTTAATTGGAACTTCACTCTGAATAGAATAGGGGGAAAAACATACACACACACCCAAAAGGAAAAAATAATTCTTTGAGAATTCCTAAGCGCAACTTAATTTCTCTTTCAGGTCCACCCTACCAAAGTAGCCTGAAAAACCCAAAATTAAAAATGACGTTTTGAATGATCTTTGGTTGGTAGTCTGCCCTTAGGTGCTGGCGAGAAGCTAACCTAGTCAACTATAGAGGAACACACTTGTATGCAGTTCTCAAATAATTCCCACAAAAAGAATTCCAAGAAAAATGAGCTCACAATAGAAAGAATCACTAAAAACATGAGGAAACAAGCCTCAATTAGAGCAGAAATAACAAATGGTATAATGAGACTAGCAAATACTACAGATACGAGAATTATCAGATAAAGAATATAAATGAATATGCTTAATATATTTAAAAAAGGAGACTGAAAGTATGACAATGCAACACACTATCTAAGCTGACAAAGCATATTTAAGAAGAAAACCACATAATGCTTATAAAAATAAAAAAATAATTTATATTGAAATCTAACGAATGCGTTAACCAGAAGATCAAATACAGAATTAACAAAATAGAAGATAAAGAAATTACTCAGCTCACGCCTGTAATCCTAGCACTCTGGGAGGCCGAGGCGGGCGGATCGCTCAAGGTCAGGAGTTCAAACCCAGCCTGATCACGAGTGAGACCCTGTCTCTACTAAAAATAGACATAAATTAATTGGCCAACTAAAAATATATAGAAAAAATTAGCCGGGCATGGTGGCACATGCCTGTAGTCCCAGCTTCTTGGGAGGCTGAGGCAGGAGGATTGCTTGAGCCTAGGAGTTTGAGGTTGCTGTGAGCTAGGCTGACACCACGGCACTCACTCTAGCCTGGGCAACAGAGTGAGACTCTGTCTCAAAAAAAAAAAAAAAGAAAAAAGAAATTACTCAGGATGCTGTATAGAAACACAAAGAAATAAAAACATAAAAAAGAAATATTGAGAAGTATAAAGAATGGAGTGAGGAAATCTAACATCTAATCTAATCGTGATTCTAAAAAGAGCAAAGAATGAGAGAGAAGCAATTCAATGAGGTAACAGATGAGCATTTCCCACAATTACTGAAAAATACTAATAATTCTCAGATAAAGAAATTCCAAAAAACCCTAAGCAGGAGAAATAAAAAGAAATCCATGCCTAAACACATAGTAAGGAAATCACACAACATCAAAGCCAAAATGTAGATCTGGAATGTAGCCAGAAAAGAAACAGACTATATGCTGAGGCATACCATACCATAAGACTGACGGCTGACTTTTGAAGAACAACAGAAGATAGTGGGATGTCAAAGAGCTGAGAGGGAAATAACCATTGACCAAAAGTTCAGTCTCACCAAAATCCCTTAAAACTTCTATAAAAAGACTTTTCTAAAAATCAAAGCCACGAAGATAAGAAGAAAAAGAGAAAAGATAATGACAAAATTTTGTAGGCTGGAAATTGGCTTAATAGACCTAAGAAAGCTGATTCTTAGTAACAAGGGCAGATAAGGCTCAATCTACATTAAGCTACAGAATCCTGAAGTCTCAGAAATCAATAGCCACTGATGCCTCTGGAACTGGGGGTGAAAGGCAGGTAAGGATGGGGTAAAAGCTCAGAAGGCAACTAGTTCAAATTGGAGCAGTGTGACTCAAAAGACAGGAATATTAAGGGCTGTCATCATGTCATCACCATTATAATCTCTATAATCTGATAAAACTTCTAGGGGATTTGCTCTACTAAAACAAAGAAGTAAACCAAGAAATGGGAGAAAGGAAATCAAAGAAATAGGGAATCCAATTTAGGAGAAAGACAAAAAGAATTCCAAGGATAACAATAAATGAAAGCCCCAGGATTACAGCTATGCATTACGTAACGGTGAGAAAGCAACAGGAGGAGAATGGAGCACTTCAGGAAGGATATCCGTAAGGAGAAAAGATGGAACTGATAGAGTGCTAGAAGAAGATTGTATTTAGAGGCTATTGGAAGGTGTAAAAAAAGATCATCAATAGGTACTAAAAACTAACTTCAGGAAAAACAATCAAATAAGAAGGGAAACTTAATCATACTACATATACTCAGGTGTCAATAATATTTGCATGACCACAGTAAAAACAGCTTTAACTCCAAATTTTAATATAACTACATTGGGAGGATAGGGGAGAGAAGCACAGGAGAAGGCAGTGTGAGGGAGCCAGGCCCTCATCTGTTGACATAATGGGAAGTTAATAGAAAATGATGACAACTGATTAATCAAAAGAAAGATGCATCACACAGGAAATCACAGGTATCAGTAAATGCCCAAGCAAAATGCTAAAAGAGTAGAGAGTCATTATCTTTGGAGATGGAGCCTGGAGCAAACAAGGAAGGATGAGTGTGGGAACCACCATACTTGTCACACACTGTACGCTTTTTTAGTACTATTTGACTTTTTAAACTATATGCCTAGATTACTTTGATAAAAATAAAAAGAAAATAATTATAAATATATACCAAATGAAATTATTTTTAAGAATAAGGGTGAAATAAAGATAGGACTTTTAAAACTTCAAAATAAGGCATTTTCAGACAAAGAAAAATAAAATAATTTATTACCAACAGATTCTTATTAAAAGAAATTCTGGAAGATATAATTCAGAAAGGAGGAAAATAATCCCAGAAGGAAGATCTGCAATGCAAGAAGGGATGGTGAGCCAAGAATAGGAAATATTTATGGATAATACTATTAATATATACACATTGACTAGATGAAACAGAAATAATATCCCATTTGTGAGATTAAAAATCAAGATACACATAAAATTCTGGAAAAGGACACCATATAGGTCAGATCTGGGGTGATGGAAATAAATGTATTCCAGGGTCCTTATAGAATCTAAGAAGACAGTAAAGATATGAATTAACTTTAGACTAGTAAATTAAATATGCATGCTAAAATTTCTGAAATCTCATATAACACTATGAAATAGAATGTTTACCTTCCAAAATAGTAGAGGGGGGAAACTAATATGAAGAAAAACAACAATACAAAAATAAAATAAAAGGAAGCAAGAAAGAATAAAAAAGAAATAAAAAAATTAGACAAAAAGAAAGCAAAAAAATGATATAGTAGAAATAGATCAAATGTATTAGGTATCATAATCACTGCACATGGACTAGAGTTTAAAACATAAGGACAGCCAAACTGAAAAAAATGTTAAATCCAATGATATGCTGTTTATAAGAAAGACAACATAAGGACAAATGAAGCCTGAAACTAAAGGTATGGAAAAGGATATGTCAGACATATATGCAGAAGTTAAAATGATATCAGAGAAACAGACATTAAAATAAAATGCATTACTCAAGAAAGAGGGCAACTACATATTAATAAAAGGTTTTCTCAGAAACATGTAACAATTCTAAGTATGTATGCAGCTAATAACATACTTTCAAAATATATGAAGTAAAAAGTGACAGACTGTGAGAAACCGACAAATCCACTATCAGTGGTAGATTTAACTACTTTCAGCAACTGATCCATCAACCAAACAAAAAGTCAGAAAAAAATATAGAATATTTGAGAAACATAATTAAAATAACATGGACATAAAGAGAATAATAGGCCGGGTGCAGTGGCTCACACCTATAATCCCAGCACTCTGGGAGGCTGAGGTGGGAGGATAGCTTGAACCCAGGAGTTTGAGGTTACAGTGAACAATGATCATGACACTGCATTCCAGCCTGGGAAACACAGCAAGACCCGAGAGAGAGACAGAGAGACAGAGAGACAGAGAGAGAGAGAGAGAGGGAGGGAGGGGAATAGAAAGAGGAAGAAAGAGAGAGAGGGAGAGGGAGAGGGAGAAATGCTCCCCAAATAACTTGAAAATATACATTATTTTCAAGTACACAAGGATCATTATTTTTTTGGCAAGTAAATGTCAAAAATTTTAAAGGATCCGTATCATATAGATAACATTCTTCGACCACAATCAATTAACTGGAAAACAGTAATAATCACACATATACATATATCTCTCAAAAATAACTTTAAAAACACACACATTTGCAAGCTAAACATACTTCTAAATAATCCATAGGTCCAAGTAAAATTAAGAAATGGATATTAGAAAGTACTTAGATAAGAACAACAATGAAAATAACACTTACTAAAACTTGTGGAGTGACATTACTAAAAATGGTGAAGTAATAAACACTAGGGGTTGGATGCGGTGTCTCACACCAGTAATCTCAGCACTTTGAGAGGCTGAGATGAGAGGATTGCCTGAGGCCAGGAGTTCAAGACCAGCACAGACAACATAGGGAGACCTCCATCTCTACAAAAAATAATAAAAAAAAAACTTAGTTGAGCGTGGTGGCATGGCCTGTAGTACTAACTACTTGGGAGACTGAGGTAGGAGGATTGCTTGAGCCCAGGAGTTTGGGGCTGCAGTGAGCTATGATCATGCCACTGCACTCCAGCCTGGGCAACAAGAGAGAGAGAGAGATCTTGTATCTTTAAAAAAAAAAAAAAAGAAGAAGAAGGGAAGGAAAGGAAGGAAGGAAGAAAGATCGACCAGAGTTCCATCTCTTCACAAAAATCAACTAATGAGCTTGTATAAAAACTGTCAGAGTCAACTTTTGCAGAACTCTGGAACCTGATCAAAATCTTCGTTTTGCTATAAAGGAATACTTGGGGCTGGGTAATTTACAAAGAGAAAAGGTTTGTTTGGCTCACAGTTCTGCACGCTGTGTAAGAAACATGACATCGGCATTTGCTTCTGGTGAGGGCCTTAAGGTGCTCCACTCACGGTGGAAGGTGAAGGGGAGCCGGCACATGCAGACACAAGGAGAAGAGGAGACGAGGGAGAGGGAGACAGTACCACGCTCTCTTTGACAACCACAACCAGTTTTTGGGGGTGAGGGTGGGGCAGAGACTTTCATGGGAACTAACAGAGCAAGAACTACACTTTTTACCTCAAGGATGGCACCAAGCCGTTCAAGAGGGATCCACTCCTATGACCCAAACAACTCCCACCAGGCCCCCGTCTCCTACACTGGGAATCACTTTTCGATATGAGACTTGGTGGGGGCCAAACAAACCATATCCAAACCACAGCACCTTGCAACAACCAGGGGAAGGCGTGGTGAAGAAAGACGCTGCAGCAATAAGAGAGCGCTGTGGTGTTTTAATTGCCCACCTGTCATCCCTCACGCCTCAGGCTGGTGGTGGTTGTGAGGACAGCAGCCCACACTCAAGGTGCAGGTCTCCAGTGCCATAGGAACGATATGGACCTTATTTTCAAGTGATGGCTCCCTTAAGGACCCTTAAGGACCAGCTCAAAGGTTCACTTTTGTTTTGCTGGCCTCAGACCCTTGCCAGGGCTGAAGTGGCTTCTCAAATGCTTTTTACTGAAAGCATTGAAAGGCCCAATTTTGGGCCACAGCACCCTGGGGCAAAGGACAACAGTTGAGACAATTAATAGATAGACTTAGAACCTGGGAAGGAAGAAGTCTGGAAAGAAGATACATGGGGGTATTTTACCAGCTCTTGTGAATACAGGGGAACAGAGAAGGCCACGCGCATTCCCAGGGCTGGGTGCACAATTAGAACAGCCTGAGAAGCCCCTAAGCTTTCAAGTCTGGCTGGCCTTCAGGTTCTATGAGAGCAAGAAATAAAGGCTAAGGCTAAGTTGTCAACAGCCTGGCTAGGTGTTGAAGTAATACCTCGACACAAAACAAATCTATAAAGACTGGGAAAGTTTTTTTGTTTTTCACTCCAAATGTTTAATAAAAACTTTGTCAAAATACTAACTGTCCACTAAGCTAACAGAACACAGGACATGAAGAAGCCACACATAACAAAGAAGACAGTCTTTATAAAAGTAGGTTTAAAAAGTTATTAAACAAGCAAACAACCACAGCCCACAATGAACAGCAACAATAACCCCTGGAGAGGGAAGAGAATCTGATTTTGAGAGTTGTCATATCATTATAATATTCAGAATGTCTAGTGATCAAGAAAAATGAGACTAGCAAAGAAAGAAGAATGCATAGTCCATTCACAGGTGAAAAAAGAGAAATTAGTAGAAAATGTCTAAGAAGAAGCCTAAGCATAGGACTTAACTAGATAAAGACTTTAAAAGTTATAAACATAAAGATATTTAATCAACAGTTAATAGTCTTCCTACAAGACCCAAAAGCTTTAACAGGTGAGTTCTACCAAAAAATCAGAAAGCAGACACTTTTAATATATACAAATTCTTTCATAAGGGAGGAAAAAGAGGCAATATTCCTCCGCACATTTTAGAAGCTGATATAACTTGAAAACAGACAAGAAATGTACAAGAAAATTCTAGTTGACCTCATAAACACAAATGCAAAATCCTAGATAAAATTTTAGCCAAACAAACTCAATAACGTATAAATAGGTAATTCATCATGACCAAGTGTGATTTATTCTAGGAATGCCAGCTATGTTTAACATTAGAAAATCTTATAATGTAATTCACTACATTAACTTTAAATGAGAAAAACTATGTGGTTGTCTCAATATTTCCAGAAAAAGCATCTGATACATTTAACCACTATTCAAAAATTTAACAAACACTTAGAAAACCAGAAATATAAGGCAATTTCCTTAACCTTTTAAAGGGCATCCATCAAAATCCTACAGCAAATGTCTTTTTAAATAGTAAAATGAAACAGCACTCCCTTTAAAATTAACAAACACAAGAAGGATGATCAACATTGTTCCTCCTGTTCAATTGCATTTCTATGCATTTTTAAACAAGTGGGCAGAGTATACTGAATTAAAAGATACTGTACACAATAGCAACAAAAATGTTACCCCTAGAAATAAACCTAACGAAAGATGTAGAAAATGTGGAGAAAGTTATAAGATTTTACTGAATGACAGTAAAGACGAAAGTGAACAGAAAAACAAGTCGTGTTAATGGACAGGAGGATCCAGCATTATAAAGATGTCAAAAGAACAGGTAATGCTTGATCTCTTACACTAAGTGGTGAGTAATAGGTCTTCATTTTATTAAAATTCATTGCTATAGACTGAATGTGTGTGTATCCCCAATATTAATAGATTGAAATCTTAACTCCCTGAAGGTGACTGTATTAGGAGCTGGGGACTTTGGGAGATGATTAGGTCATGAGGGTGCCCTTATGAAAGAGATTCCAGAGAGATAGCTTGCCCCTTCCACCATGTGAAGACACAGCAAAAAGATGCCTTCTCTGAACCAGAAAGTTGGTCCTCACCAGACACCAAATCTGTTGATACCTGGGTCTTAGACTTCTCAGCCTCCAGAACTGTGAAAAATAAATTTCTATTATTTATAAGTCACCCAGTTTATGATATTGTATTATAGCTGCCCGAACAGACTAAGACATTCATTTAATGTATACATGTGTAATATATACACTCTTTTGTATGTTTCACAAAAATTTTAAAGTCTAGCTAATAACATTTTAAAGAAAATTTTAAAGGGATCTTACAAGTATATCAAATGTTTAGACAAAAAACAAAAATTCACACACACATACGCATGTGTGCACACATAACACTGAATTAATGATAGTAGAGGGACTGGAATGAAATCAGAAAGTACAATGGCAAATATATTGGTGTCCCAGCTGAAGGCCTGGGTTGATAACCATGAGGATAAATAGGGACATGGACTTGGGGTGGACTTTTGTCCAAGCCCAGAGATGACTGAGTGGGCTGTAGCAGAGATGGTGCCTTTTGTATGGGATAACTGACGAGCCACACGGGAATACGTGCGCCTCTTCAGTCATACATCACATTCCTTTGGCAGGCTGGCAGTAGAGAGCTCAGTGGGGAAACCTTAAGCCTTACTTCAATAATGGCAGCCTATAAGGCACAGTGATTCTGACTCAGTTGCAAGATAAGTACAAAATCAGAATATATTCTGCCCTTAAATCTCACTTTAAAAGTTTCCTTTTTCTTTTAAGCTTGCGATTGATTCTTTCTGTAAAGTGTCTTGTGATACTGTGAATTAGGCTATATAAAAATAAAGCACACTGCATTATATAAAGTTTTATTGCTTCTCTGCTATAACATCAAATATGCTTGATTCTCCAGGCCTAATTTGTATATCTTTAGACTCACTGAGTAGTTTTCACCTTATGAAGAATTCAATAAAATGGTATTAAAAGAGACAAAGATTGCTATCAGATATAAATCCTTCTTTATCTTTCCTCTGAGCCTAGGTCTTTGGCAAATGGTTCTTTTGAATATGCAAAATGTATCCCACCAACAAAGAAAGGGCTGCTTAATTCATACAGAAGTTAGACAAGTCAGCATTTACAAACTGCAATAACCCGTTTCCATGAGAAGGTCTTCACAATTAGTATTTCCTAATAGTCACATAATCAATAAGGAAAATCACAGTACTTTCAGGCCTCAGAAGATTGGAAAACAGTTTGATTGGGTAATATATGATAACTCCTGAATGACCTAAAATTTCACAAGAAGATAATGCCTGAATATGGTGGCTAATTCAATAGAAAAACATTTCCAGGATAAAAGACCTCCAAACTTCACTGGGAATTTTGTCACATCTTGCATGGAATATACTAACAAAAATACACGTGCTCCATATCAGACCTAAATGTTCAGGATTCTTTTAGCATGACTATGAACATATGGAAACCAAGTTCCGTCCAATGATAGTGTAGGGATATGGTCAAATTTGCCTTTGAGCATAGCTATCTGCTATTCAGCTTCAGTCTTTGCAAGGGTGTTGAGAGCCTAAGGTCTGCTTCAGTGCCCACCTGGCATCCCTGAATGTATCAGTGACCACATAGGATCCTACCATAATTAACTAGCATAATAACCACAGTATTGCGAACAAGGTATGTTATCCGATTCAGTGTCAATATCTGATTATTCACTTTCAAATAGAGGTAAGTATCCAAGGTGCAACGTGGTGGGAAAATCTCCTTATGTACTTTTGATATTAAAATCTTAATAGTCAGCTGAAGTTTGAATGTGTATTTTATTATTGCAAGAGTAAAGTGTTACAATAATAATAATTATATAAAACTATTAATTTTATGTATAAAATTATTAAAAATTAAGGTGGTAAAATAAATGTGGAGACAGGTTAATAGTGTAAATTTTTTTTATTTTTTGATAGTCTCACTCTGTTGCCCAGGCTGGAGTGCCGTGGTGTCAGTCTAGCTCAGAGCAACCTCAAACTCCTGGGCTCAAGCAATCCTCCTGCCTCAGCCTCCCAAGTAGCTGGGACTACAGGCACACACCACCACATCCAGCTAATTTCTTTTTTATTTTTAGTAGAGATGGGGTCTCACCCTTGCTCGCTGGTCTTGAACTCCTAAGCTCAAGCGATCCTCCCGCCTCAGCCTCCCAGAGTGCTAAAATTATAGGCTTGAGCCACCACACCCGGCCCAATAGTGTAAATATTAAGAAATAGAATATTTGCTAGATATCTCTAAGAACATACGTTTTTTGAATCAACATATGCCTGCAAAATTTTTTTAAAAACAGGCAGACTGTTAGAGATTAAATAATATTTCTACTTTTTTTTTTTAAGAGACAGGGTCTCACTGTGTCGCCCAGGCTGGAATGCAGTGGCGTGACCACAGCTCACTGCAGCCTCAAACTCCTGGGCTCAAGTGATCCTCCTACCTCAGCCTCCCTAGCGGCTATGACTACAGGCATGCACCACCATGTCTGGGTAACTTTTTTATTTTTTATAGCAATGGGGTCTTGCCCAAGCTGGTCTCAAACTCCTGGCCTCAAGCAATCCTCCCACCTTGGCCTCCCAAAGTGCTGGGATTGCAGGTGTGAGCCACTGTGCCCAGCATAATCTTTATAGCATAATTTGGTAAGCTATTATTTGTATCCTTAAACAAAAAACCTCTATTTAATTTTTGTTAATTCATTTCACTTTAGACTACAAGTTTCAAGAAACAACTTCATTTAAGAAAACCTCATGTCATGTGAGGATAATTTAAGGTAGGACGTCAACTTTGCAACCTCTAAATTTCATAAGAAGCAAAAACTCCAAAGTAATATATAACAACATCCATGCTAAATTATCTTCAATTTAAATGGAATATAAGAAGAATGAAGAAAAGAGCACAGGACTAGAGAAATATGAGTTGCTCTTCCAAAGACTTCAGTTGAAAGTAAATGTCTACTGCCACAAATGTGCAATATAGCATTCACAGGATCAATTTAGCAGGTGATAGTGCTGAGAATTCTGGTCCTGCATTATAAGATCAAACTTTACAATTCCGGCTGGTACAAATGTAATGCAATTTTAATGATAATTATATATGGGATACATTTTCTGATTTACTCTTGTTCCCAAAAAGTCCACTCTATGTTAGTGATATTTTTGGTTTCAATTTTCCATTTGGCCAAAAAGTGTACTTGATGAGCCTCTAAAGTGACATTCTATATTGTAGAATAAGAAAGGATACTTGCAGATAGAACAAACAAGGAAGCAGTTAAGATTAATTTTGGATATTCATTCACCTTCCTAGAAACTTCAAATTGAATAATAAAAGCACATTTCTTTTTCAATTACTATTATGTTTATGAATAAAATTTTTATATGTTTGTTGTAGGGAGAAACTATATTAAGTCTATAATGATTAGACAAAAGCCATATGAAGAGACAATATATCTAATATGAATTATTCAGCAGTTGATATCTGGTCAAAGATTATGAGTAACAGCCACAAGATATAACATATGGATTTGGGAGAAACCCTCTAAAAGCGTATCATTCATTTTGTTCCATCTGTGCCCAGAGGAGAAATCAGCCAATAGATAAGCTATTCACTAAATTCTTGCCCAAATGCCAAATACATTTATGCAGAATCACAAAGGAGAAGAGCGAATTCACAGTGTGTCAGACATTCGTGGCAAAGAGACCTAAAAACCAAAAGAAAAAAATAATGGCCTGTTTCATTAGCATTCCATATTCTCAGAACTAGGTAGTATCAATTTCATTTGAAATGTGTGTGCTCACCTCACACTGATAGGATGCACCAATTCTACCTTCTTAGAAACCCTTTCTAATCACAGTCCACAGGACTGTCATCTAAAGTGAAATGTAATCTCCAAGTGAAAAATTTTAAAAAAATGATGGAAAAAGTATTTTCCTCACTCAAGTGAAATCCAGTTTTATGATGCTCAAGAGACATCTGTTAGCATATCTGTATTTAAATGTTCAGATGTACACTTTGTGCCAAGAAAATGCTCCTAGTATAACTGCCCCCAACAAAAAGTCTGCTTTAGTAAAACAGCTTTGAGGTTCACAGTTTAATTGGCTGGAGCCAGACCACGTTGCTAGTAACGAGGGTTCCTGTCCTATTTGACTAGTACAACAAGAGCAGCATCAGCTTTCTAACATCAGGGGCTGTTTTGTTCTGTTTTTTTAAAAATAGAAAAAGGAAGATAGTATAACCTAGTACCTGTATTAGCTATTAGGATTACAGTCTACTTAAACTTTTACAATGATTTGTTTTCAGCTTTATGTTTTTCACTAAGTAGAGGGAACAAAGATGCTTTGGAATAGTGAGGCATTTGTGTATTTTCTGTACACGGTATATTAGCTTTTCCTATCTCTTCCCTGTATTATCGGAGTTCATATTGACTGAAAGGAAATATATCAACTGAATTTAGTTTGTTTATATATTCAATATGGTCCTTTTCAAATGAAATGTGTTGAAAACGACAGTGTCCATCAATCCTTTGGCCAGTAGTTTTTTGTATGTGTATAAAAACACCTATTATATTTCTAAACTTTAACCTTGAAATGACCCTGTTTCTAATAAAGACTAATACCAAAAATCTGAGGATCATTTAAATTAAACCTTCATGACTTCTGAAATATTAAAATGTCATCATAAAAGCTACATTTTTAAAGGGGTTAATAAATTGAGTTTTATGATGCATTGTCTTACCGTTTCTCAAGAAAGAAATCTGAGTTGTATTATATCACAGGTTTTATACTAGCAAAAGAGCTTTTGAAACAAAGGAAGAGAATGACAGTGGTACAATAATAATTTATTTTTGGAACTATGTAATGTACTACTCTCCACTTGATCTTTTAACTGTCTTTAACTGGCAGGAAATCTGTGATAATTTATAGTACAGAGATTAATTAATAGAGGTAAAAATTTAATAAAGAATCTTTTAAGCTTATTTTCACCACATTTTAAAGACATATATTATATCTACAGCCAAATTTCTTTCTACTTACCCTTGCTGAGAAAGTTTCATTTCCTTTAACTCAATACATAAAATCTGCACCTTTGTCTGCCAGAGAAATAAGCTCAAGACGTGGTCTGTTTCATGGTTTGATACACCATAATAAATTGTTAATGATACATTACTGCACCAAAAAACAAGCAAATGCAATACCATGTTCTTTGTACATTTCAAATAGAGCCAAGAAATTTCAAAATACTCTCCCTTTAACCCTTCAACATCAATAGCACCACCAATAAACACATATGAAACACTTGTACTACACATACAGACCTGTGCTAGGTGTCATTGGGTGTTCACTTTCATTCACAACTGACTGTACATTAGAGTGACTTTATAGTACACAAAGATTATGTGAAAAACGTGCTGTAATTATTCACTACCCTTTTTAAGAGCCAATCACTCAAATGCACAAATGTCCAAATTGATTATTGTCAGCTGACATGATAAAGAAATGGCACAAAGGATTAAGAAGACTAACTCACCTGAAAAAATAAAATATTGAATTAAAAGATTAGATACCTTAACTTGGTATACAACTGCTTTAAAATCTTGGGTGCTGTGAATATTAAACTATACCAGGATGGTACATTTTACAGGTTATATTTTTTCCCTGGCTTCTGGTGTCTCAACCTCTATGTTGGTGATTTATGATTTATATTGTCAGTCAAAGTTCTTAATAAAAATATAGCTTTATGTCATGCAGCTGGAAATAGATTTTCCTTTCTTTCTCTGTACAATCCCACATATATATTGAATATATTCTAGTAGTAATTATGAAATATGAGGTTATAGGGCCATCATTGATTGTCATCATATGCCACTCAAACTTCTTCCTGATGGTACAATGAAGTGATTGGAAATACCTTTCTGCTGGTGCCATCACATATCTCAGAGTGTGCTGGGCTACAAGAAGACAGAATGCTTTCATTCTCCTTGAGATGTAGAGACACTTCCAAAGATTTCTACAGTACAATTATATCAGGCTCTTTGGACTTGGCAAGCTTATCCTTCCTACACGGGCTTGTCTCACACACAATAATCTCTATCATGTTGGTCAAAGAAAGTGGTTTCCATGGTGGGGTACATACACTCCAGGAGTTTGTAAGATTCTGATTCACTGGTTATAAAAAGAAAATTACTATTATTTCTATCATCGCTACTTTTACTGTATACTTTTTAAGTGTCTATGTTTTCATATGTTTTATTATGCATATAATAGCACAGGAATACATGTATATAATTTAAAAATGAATAAATATACTTATATCAGCGGATCCCACTCGAAAATCTTTTTTGTAACAGATTTAGTAAGATACAGTTTACATACCAATTTACCCATTTAAAGTATACAATTCAATGGTTTATAGTACATTCAGAGTTGCACAACCATCACCACATTTTAGAATATTTTCATCATCTAAGAAAGTAACCTGTATTCTTTAGCTATCACTTCCCCATTCCCCCAGTCCTTATCTAACTTCTGTCCCTGTAGAGTTACCTGTTCTGGATTTTTCATATAAATGGAATCATATAACATGATCTTTTGTGACTAATCTCTTTCACTTAGCAAAATGCTTTCAAAGTTTATCCATGTTGTAGCATGTATCAGTACATTTCTTTTATGGCCAAATAATATTCCATTGAATGGGTATATCATATTTTATTTATCCATTCATCAGTTGATAAACATTCAAATTATTTTACTTTTAGTTATTCTGAATAATGCTGCCATAAACATTCATGCTCAAGTTTTTATGTAGACATATATTTTCATTTCTCTTGAGTATATACTAGAGATGGAACTGCTGGGTCAAATGGTAACTCTACGTTTAACTTTTTGAGGAACTGTCTGACTGTTTCCAAAGTAGCTGCACCATTTTTACATTCCCACCTGCAGTTTATAGGGTTCTGATTTCCTCCATATCTTTGCCAACATTTATTGTCACCAGACTTTTTGATTCCAGCCATCCTGTTGGGTATGAATTGGCATCTCATTGTAGTTTTGATTCACATTTTCCTGATGACTAATGATGTTGGTCAATTTTTCATGTGTAAAATTTTTTTACTAATGGCTACAGGATCAAAAAAGTTGTGAGACTATTGATATACAGTTTTCTGGCAATTTCAGGGGCAGTTATCCAATGAAAACCCCAGAAAGCATTCTGAAGAAACAATAGCTCGTGTTCAAGATATTTAAATCTTCATGGATAAGATAAAAGGAACAACAATAGGTGACATATAAATCAAGACAAAAAGCCTGGGAAACCAATAGGGGATCAAAGATCAGCCAGACACCCCCTCCAAATCAAGGACATTATACAACTTTGAGGAACATGCACAGTATCGCCTCCATGGTTACCATGGCTTCAACTGACACATGGCTTCACTGTCATTATGAAGAGACAGTGGCAGTGATGCTTGTTAGTGTGCTTCCTTGGCACACCATCAGCAGTCCATGGAAGGCAACCTTATTGACAACTCTGAGGGGGGCACTCTACAAGGACCAAGCCATTGGAGGCCAATGCCGTGTCTATGTTAACAGCTCTCCTTAGTATGAAACAGAAAAAACTACATAGAAATTTTTAATACAGTAAAATACAATATAAGTAATTTAAGGAACTGCCCCCCCACTTTATTGCCAAAATTAGCTCCACTCTACATTTTGGTATTATGGAACAACAGTGACAGTCAATATCTTTACTTAGCAAAATTACTTTTGGAAATTGCACTGGTCTGTGAAATCCAAAAGTCTGAGAACTCCTGCTTTAGTGTATGCCTTCCTCTCTAGAAAGAACCTAAAGCCTCCCTAATTTACTCTATCATTCCTGCTTTTATGTGCTTATATCTGTTGTTTCCCTGACCCTGGAATACCAAGTATTCAAATCTTACCCATTTTTAGAGACCCAACCTATTATTCATTCATTCATTCAAATATTTATTGAGCATTTAAGTGGAAGGCACCATGCTGAGGGTGGAGGAATTAAGGGGAGGAGTACGTTCCAAGATGATAAACTCATGGACCCTACTCTCAAGGGGTTTTATATACTATGCTCTTTATCTAGTCTTCAGTGATAGACTGTTTAACAATTTCTGAACCACACCATCTGTTAACAAATGATATGGGGCCATGCGATTTTAAATCAGAGCTGCTTTGGAAAAACTAGCAGATATAGGTCACAGTACCTATTACATGATACAGTCTCTTAGAGAAGGCTTTGTGGATGAGTCATGGCTTTAAACAGGAAAGCAGGCAATAATAAAGGTATATACCTTAAGTCAGATCAGTGAAGCAGAGCTTCCTATCTCCCTAAATCTAAGAACCAATGTCAACAAATCTTCTGATTATTTTACCAAGGAAGAAAATGCTCTAATGATTAATTCTTTTTAAACTAATCTTTCTTATACCTCTAACACCAGAGTGGTTGTTTCTGAATTTAAAAAATCGCTTGTTTTTCTTTTTTCCCTAGCCCTTCTCTCTCTAATCCTCACCCTGCTGAATTTAATTGCCTTAGCAATGCCAAAACAATGTCTGATCCTAATAGGTCAGCATTGATCGCTCTAAACCAATTGGTTCCTTCATTAGCAAGAAAATGAAGTAAAGAGAAAAGGCAGGTGGCTCCCAAACAGGCAGCTGGGCTTTTGCTCCTCTTACAGGGCTTCTCTCTCATTAAATGGTAGCTGATCGATTGGCAACTTGCTCAAAATCCACAAAAACTATTTATCACTTTTGACACAGACCTGTTTTAACAGGCCACTCTACTCAAGATTTGGATACCCCAGACAGTCTATTTGTGAGCCCATCACATGCTTCCTGGACAGATTTCGCTGAAGATCATATGGAGAAAAATCTGGGCACATCATCCAAAAGACCACTTTCTGGCAGGACACCAAGTAAAGCCCAGAGTGGCTAATCCCAGCTGTGAGTTTCTAGAGCAAAGGCTTCCCAGGAGGACAGTCTTTCTCCCACAGTCTAGATTCCATGGCATGACGAAGGCAGGCAGGGTGAGGAACTAGTCTTGGTGATCCAGTAAGAGGAAGAAAGCAGGGATAAAAATATCAATCATCACCAACAGGAAGGAGAGGAAAACAGTAAAACAGTAAAAAGGAATACAGACCAGAGAGAAAAGAAAATACAGAAATAGCACAACACATTCAGATCGCATTACTTTGGTTGGTTGGGAAGTGAACTAAGGAAGAGAGCAGACCAGGAGTTTTGTTAGATGGTCTAAAGAACTACCTCTCTGCCAGAATGGATGGGTCACTCATTCCTGGGGGACCAATGACACCACCAGAAACACAGTCAACTCCTTTCCAAGCTAGGAAAAACAGCCTAGGGAAAGGGAGTATTACCCAATCTTGATAGAGCATCTACTATATGCCATAGACCATGTTAGTCAATGTTGTAATAAGATTTCTGATACCTTATTGCTTTCATGCCAGGGGTTCTTGGTAACAGACCAGAACAGGTTCTGCATATTCTGAGGGGAGGAGGCAAAGCCAACATTGTTAACAAGTCCCCCTTTCACTTGCTGCCTTTCTACATAGCTAGCAGAGCACTTGAAAAGAACTGACCTTAGAAACAATTGAAGCCACAGGAATAGATCAATTTTCTCCTAAGTTTCAAATCCAGAAACAGAAACAACTTATTCAACTTAGATGTCAGCAATTCCTTGTGTTAACAAAATCAAGATCTAAGAAAAACTACACGTCTTATGCAATCTGAAGCCATCATCATATCATTTACTTAGTAAAGAGCACTTAGCAGTATGTTGAATTTATTCATCGGTCATTCACAAAACACCTTCCATGTCAAGGTACTTGCTTAAGCCTGAATGAATACTGCTAGGGTTATTAAACACTCTCATCACAAATATAAATTATTAGAGATCTTATTACAATGTTGACTTATAAAGAAATGTCAGTAGCATTTGACAGTAAGAAATTATCAAGAGGTAAATTTTTGTATATAGTGAGATTTACCACTAATGACTCATGGAGATGTTGAGCCACTCAACATCTTTATTCCATTAAAAGTAATAGGGGCTAGGTATAGTGGCTCATGCCTGTAATCTCAGTACTTTGGGAGGCCAAGACAGGAGAATCGCTTGAGGCCAAGAGTCCAAGACTAGCCTGAGCAACATAGAGAGACTGCATCTCTATAAAAAAGATTATCCATCATGTGTTTTCTAAGATGAAACATTTGTTTTTACTAGGAAAAAGTTTGTTTTTTAAAATAAATGGTGTTCAGGAATAGCTTTCACCAGTGTTCCTTATGATATAATAGCAGATCCTGTGGTGGGAAGAATTTGTAAACACTTTGCAAAAATACTGAGAAATAACTGTGTCTCAAAAGCCAAATGAGTTTTTGAACAAAAACTAAATTAAATTCATTATAAAAAGCTTTTCAATGGACCACATCTAAATCCTACTGACTTCTTCCTCTTTCTAGACTTTAATATGATATACTTAATACTACCTAGATTTAGAGTATTTAGGATATCTGGAAGTAAAGCTCTAAATCTTAAAATTGTCTATTAGTTGAACTACAAATACTATACATACATAATCACACAAAAGGCAATGGTGTAACTGAAAGAACTCTGGATTTGGAAGCATGAAGACTTTAGTTTCTGCTATGCTACCTACTCATTGTGCGAACTGTGGCAATTTAACCTTCCTGAGTGTCAACTTATCTGTCAGTAAAACGAGGTTACTGGTGAGTAGTAAAAAATTTAAATACCCTATATACAGGCTCACCAATCACCCCAGATGGGTTTGGTTATTTATGGTAGAGACTGTGAGTTGCCTACCCAAGAATCTATTCTACTCTGCTTCCTTAGTAAAACAAGCTTGATTATTTTTTTAAGATGAGCACATAGCTGTCTAGAATAAAAACTACATTTTCTGAACTCCCTTGCAGCTAGGAGTGGCCACTTGACTATGTTCTGATCTTTTCACTATTTTTCCTCTTTCCTTTCCAAGGCATCCCTTTCCACCTGTGTTGCTGACTGGATCCAGTCCTAATTCCTTCATCAGTCCCTTCCTCCACCTGTCCCATCACCTACTCCTTCTGTCTCACCACTAACAACTTTCTCTCAGCCCAGATTCTTAAACATTATACCTGTTCTCAGAAATCATCCCCCTCTTGTCCTCCTTTTCTTATCAAACTTCTTGAACCCACAGTTTATATACCCTCATTCCACTTTCTCATTTTAGGCTTAGCTTCTCAACCTGTCCTTTTTCTCTTCTGCTCTACTGAAACTGATCTGAAAGATCACCCAATGTCCACCTAAAGGCCAAACCTCAATGGCCTCTTTTCAGTCTTTATCTCACTTGACAGACTTAGAAGTATGTAGCATGATTAAACATCATTTTTCCTCAAAAGCCTTCCTCCCCCACCTGCTGTAACACTCTCCCCAGGTTCTTCTACTGCCTCTCTGACCACTCCTCCTCAGGCCCTTTTGTACTCTCAACCTCTTTCATTCAAAACCCAGTAGCCATTCCCTAGGATAGCACCCCAGATCCCCTCTTGTCTCAGCAAACACACTCTCCAAGGCTAGTTCAGTCTCTCTCAGAGCTTCAACTTCTTTTAAACAAAAAGGTTTACTTGTCTTCCTGACTATAAAAGTATTCATGCTCATTGTCGTGACCTTAAAAACCTTTGGTTCCAGTCCCAGCTCTGCCACTTATTTATTGTAGGACTATGGGAAAAGATTCCTCCCTGCACAATGGAGATAGAGGTTAGCAATAAATGAGAATAATTTATTGTAACATATGTAGTAGCTTAGTATCTGACACATAACAAGTGTTCAATAAATGTTAACTATACATATTCTCTTTGAAAAAATCTCAAGGAAGACTACATCTAGCATTATAAATTGGTTCCAATATATTTGAAATTATAACAAGATGTGTTTAAAAATGGCTAATATAATCAATATATAAAAATCAGTTATATTTCTATAAATAAGCAATGAACCATATGAAATGGAATTAAGAAAACAATTCCATTTATAATAGCATCAAAAGAATAAAATATTTAAGAATAAATTTAACAACAGTGTAAGACTTGTACATTGAAAACTATAAAATATTGTTGAGAGAAATTAAAGAAGACCTAAAGAAACAGAAAGACATCCAGTGTTCATGGACTGAAAGACTTAATATTGTTAAGATAGTAATATTTCCCAAAGTGACCTACAGATTCAAAGTAATGCCTTTCAAAATCCCAGCTGGTTTCTTTGTAGACATTGACAGCTTGTTCATAAAGTTCATATGGAAAAGACATAGAATAGCCAAAACAATCCTTCCCTTGCAAAAAAAAAGTTGGAAGACTCATACGTCCTGATTTTAAAACTCACTACAGGCCGGGCGCAGTGGGTCACGCCTGTAATCCTAGCACTCTGGGAGGCCAAGGTGGGAGGATCGCTCAAGGTCAAGAGTTCAAAACCAGCCTGAGCAAGAGCGAGACCCCATCTCTACCAAGAAATCAGCTGGACAACTAAAAATATATAGAAAAAATTAGCAGGGCATGGTGGTGCATGCCTGTAGTCCCAGCCACTCAGGAGGCTGAGGCAGAAGGATTGCCTGAGCCCAGGAGTTTGAGGTTGTTGTGAGCTAAGCTGATGCCAGGGCACTCTAGCCCGGGCAACAGAGTGAAACTCTGTTTCAAAAAAAAAAAAAACCTCACTACAAGCCACAGTAATCATGATAGTATGGTACTGACATAAGGGTGGACATACAGACCAATGGAATAAAATTGAGAGTCCAAAAATAAACCCAAACATCTATGATCAATTGATTTTTTTTTTTTTTGAGACAGAGTCTCACTTGGTTGCCCTGGCTAGAGTGCCGTGGCATCAGCCTCGCGCACAGCAACCTCAAACTCCTGGGCTCAAGCAATCCTCTGCCTCAGCCTCCCAAGTAGCTGGGACTATAGGCATGCGCCACCATGTGCGTCTAATTTTTTCTATATAGTTTTAGCTGGCCAATTAATTTCTTTCTATTTTTATGTAGAGATGGGGTCTTGCTCTTGCTCGGGCTGGTTTCGAACTCCTGACCTTAAGCGATCTGCCCGCCTCAGCCTCCCTGAGGGCTAGGATGTTCAATTGATTTTTGACAAGGGTGTGCAGACATTTCAATGGGGGAAAGAATAATCTTTTCAACAAATGGTACTGGGACAACTGGATATCTGCATGCAAAATAATTGCCCCAAACTACTATCTCACACTCACACCATATATAAAAATTAACTCAAAATGAATCAAAGATCTAAACATTAGAGCTAAAATTATAAAACCTTTACAAGAAAACATAGGTGTATACCTTCATGAACTTGGATTAGGCTACAGTTTCTTAAATATTAAACCAAAATTACAAGCAACCAAAGAAAAAATAAATTGGATTTTATCAAAATTAAAAACTTGTGTGTCTCAAAAGACATTATCAAGAAAACAAAAAGACAACTCACAGAATGGAAACAAATATTTCCAAATCGTATATCTGATAAAGGCCTAGAATTCATAATACATAAAGAACTTTTAAAACTCAACAATTAAACCAAATAACCCAATTAAATAACAGGCAAATAAACAAAAAACAACTCAGTTAAAAAACAAGCAAAGAATATGAATAAGACATTTCTCCAAAGAAGACATACAAATACCCAATAAGCACATGAAAGAATGCTAAATATCACTAGCTTTCATGTAGATGCAAATCAGCACAATGAGATACCCACAAGGATGGGTATAGTCAAAAAGTCTGGTAACAATGAGTGTTGGTGAGGATGTTAGGACACTGGAACTATCCTATACTGCTGGTGGGAGTGTAAAATGGTGCAGCTCCTATGGAAAGTAATCTGGTAGTTCCTCAAAAAGTTAAACATAGAGTTATCATATAACTTAGTATTCCTATTTATTAAGTTCTGATTTAGTTCCCCAGGGAACTAAAAACATATGTCTATATAAGAACTAATACATAAATGTTTATAGCATCATTATTGATAACAGCCAAAAGACTAAAAAACCCCAAAATATCCATCAACTGATGAATGAGTAAATAAAATGTTGAATGTTCCCTTAATACAATTGAACATTATTTGGTCATAAATAGGAATGAAGTACTGATACATGCCATAATACAGACGAACCTTGAAAACATTATGTGAAGTAAAAGAAGCCAGACACGAATGGCCACATATTGCCTGACTCTATACAAAATGCCCAGAACAGACAAACCCAAAGAGACATAAAGCAGATTAGTGGTTGTCAGGGCATGGAGGGAAAGGGAATGGGAAGTATCTGCTTATAGGCATGGAGCTTCTTTACCCACGGGGTGCTGGAAATATTATATTAGATAGTGATGATGCTTACACAACCTTCTGAATATACTAAAAACCACTTAATTATACACTTTAAATGGTGAATTTTATGGTATATGAATTATATCTTGATAAAAAATAATTCCAAAAAAGTATCTAATATAGATCTATTCCTTTAGAGCACTAGCCCATTTTCTCCCCTCAGCAAACTTAGAGAACAAGTACTCTTCATTTACAATAGCACAATTTTATGAGTCCTTAGTATCTTAAAATAGTAGTAGCCTCACGAGACAAAGAAACAGGATAGACAGATTTGCATCTTCTCCAGCACAGTTGCAAAATAGAGGATGCATTCATTACTGGCACAGCTAGGACAACAGCAGAAGAATCAGACATTTAAAAAGTGAAAGCTTCAGCCCAAAGCAAGTCAATAAAGAAAGAAAACAAAGCCCCAAGCTACTAAATACACATCCCTGAGCCCGCCTGGCAGGCAAGAGATCTCATTCTGCCAAAAACCAAATTCAAAACAAATATCAAGATTCTAAGGAGGGTAAAGCTCAAATAAGCAAAAGCATTTCTAGTTGTTACCGCAGATAAGGGAAAATAAACAGATGTGTTTCATTCCCGGCTTGTTACTATCAAATTGGCCCTGTCCAGCAAAGCAGAGGATAAAAGTAGAATTGTTTAACTCCGGGTGAAAAGGTAGAGCTCAGTTGCAGAGTTGTCCCTACTTGAAATACTTCCTACCTCAATTAATTCTCTCAGAAAAGAGGCAAATTCAGAAATCTCTTTACGTTAGAGCCATGGCCCTTTCCTTTCCAGTGTTTAAAAATTCATATTGGGAAGAGGCTGAGGTAGGAAATATTGCTATAATCACCGATGCTTTCAGTGTTTATTGTCAATCGTTACAAAGCGATCTTTGTCTGATTCATACCTCTAAACAATCAAAAGAAATCAAAGTCACACTGTGAGAGTTTCCGGAACAAATACAAAAATTGCCTGACGGTTGTAGCTTTGACTCGTGCAATTCTAGGAATGCACTGTGCTCTCTGGCTTCTTTCCAGAGTCCTAAACAGAAAGTTTGTTTGAGGAAGGTCCTGGCCCCTCACAATTGACCTGGGTAGGGCTGTGACTACCTGTGTATTACTCGTTTTGAACCTTTTGAAGAAAACAGATGCCCTGTAATTGAAGAAAATTTGGAAATTGGCACAAAGGTTAAAAAAAAAATCCAAATGGACAGTAGTTGTAGAGCTCTTGACAACTTCTGGTTTCTTGCCATAGAGTAATGATTCCTGTCAGTCACTTAGGAAAAGAATAGCTTCTAGAAAAGCCACATCGCCATGACCTGAAAACAGGAGCCCTGCATCAGCTCATACAAACTTACAGGAAGTTGGGAGTCTGAAAAATCAGATTCAAATTCAGAAACTTAATTTCTGCTCCAATATTGAAGTTACAACAAGAAATAAGCTCCTGCAAAAACACATACTAATCATTTTATTGGTTCTGTTGTAAAAAAATAAAAAATAACACACAGCTAGTGTTTCATTCCCAGTGCAAATGATATACTGTTTTGCGACTATAAAACCTTCAAATTATTTTATCCAGATTTGTTCTACAATTTCTAAAAACTGAACACTCTCAAATAGGAGTCAATATGATTAGGAAAAGTAGCCATAAAGTCTCTCTGAGTTTCCATATTAATCACGCATAGACCACTAGAGTAATATTCTAATGCTAAACAACTCAGCACCTAGAATATTTCTCCATGTTACGTGTGGACAACAGTTACAAATTAAATTTTGAAAAAGTATTTGGGCTAGTAAAAGCTTTGTGAAGATGTTGTGGGTAGGAGTGGTGAAATGCAGGTGCTGCACAAATCAACAAGAGTGGAGAGGATGTCAAAGAACTATGGGATCAGCAGAGAGATGTACTGGTAAGCTACCCTGCAAGCGTGCTAAATGGTAGGCCTCTAAACCCAAAACCTGCACTTAGATCCAACAAGCAGGGCAGGCAGAAGAAGACAAGGAAAGATTCTTTGCAACTCTGTGGGTGGCATACCTAGCACCTTCATACAAATCATTGGCTCCTACATAGCTCTAACATTTTAGAGTCTCAGAAAAGAGTAACTCTAAGGAGCACCAGAACAGGCCAAAGGCAAAATTCTTTGCCAAGCTATAAGTGCCGTTGAGATTTTGATCTATGGCCTGAGAATTGATTTTTTTAAAATCTCCAAATACTACTGACTATCAGCAAGTTTAAGCAAGACCCACATCGCACTATAAAGGAATATACATATATTACCATTCCATTAAATTTCTCGTCAGAATTGGTACTTGGAAAAACCTCTTAGATTAGGGAATTACATTTTCATTTACAGTAAGTACTTGGCATTCCCAGTTCCAAAGAGTTCAGTGGTAATACTAGAAGGATTGGAAAAGTAGTTTTCTGATACCTCTATCCTCAAAACCAGTGTTAGAAGATTAAAAGACTGGTCCTGGATGAGTGATCTCAATAAACAAAATCACACCGGGGGAAACTACAGTTTCTATATGTATCATATCATCTGATATCAATAATCGCTCTGGTAAGGGAGGTGGAACAGGTACTTTTTTTTTTGAGACAGGGTCTCGCTATGTTGCCCAGGCTGGAGAGCAGTGGCTATTCACAGGCACTACCATAGCGTACCACAGCCTGGAACTCCTGGGCTCAAGTGATCCCCCTGCCTCAGTGAGGGAAAAATACAAGTTCCCCACCACTGGCTTTTAATGTATAACAGAACTCATGCAAGTTTCTTTTGAATTTAAAGACATAGATCATGCAGAAGCTTTTTAATTTGATCAGGTCCCATTTGTTTTCATCCAGGCTTCTTAAAAAAGTAGTCCACACCCCACCGTCTTCACCTTATTACTTTATTTTCACTCCTCAGTCAACTGTAATCTGGCCATAGTCCCGCTATTTCATTGAAATTATTCTTGTAAAGTCAGCAATAATGACCTTCTATATGAAAAAACTAGAAAGCACTTTCAGAATTTCTCTGAGCTTTCTCTGAACATATTCGTGTCTCTCATCTTTGTAACAGTTGACACAAGTAACCACTCCCTCCCTTATGGAACTCTTCTTCCTATGATCCTAGGCGCTTTCTTCTCATTTTCAATTTTCCTCTTCAGTGGTTGCTTTCCTTGGGTTCCACCCATAGCCTACTTCTCCCTCTCCATCTTCTTGGCAATTTCATCTGTGCTCATGTTTTAAAGTTCCACTCACATGTTAATAGTCCCCAAGTCTTTCTCCCCAGTCTATGAGTTCGGTACCTACATACCCAGATGTCTCTGAACAAAGTACCAGGATGCCTCCCAGGTACCATATGCTTCAGACTCTTTATATCCAACATCAAATTCATCATCTTTATCT
>CAUYPO010086163.1:0-17833 GCA_963574435.1 Cheirogaleus major
TGGGAGCTTGCATGCTCTAAATGTGCACAGTCTAATGTGTGTTACTGTAACTCGATGAAGCTGTTTTTAGAAAGAAAACATGCGATTGGAAGCTGCCAAGGACACAGTTCTATCTTCTGCGTTTTCCCCAAGTAGGAGCACATTACGAGCACGTCCCCGGACCGTCAAAAATCCTGTTCTTAGTGGCGAAATAACGTTTCATCCCCAGCTGCAACCCGAGTCCTCCCACCTCCTCTGCTGCCAGCCACGCGGGCAGGTGGCCGCGGCTCGCTCCCTCAGACGCTCCGGTGAACATGTCGTGGCACAGATTCTCGCTCTTTCTGTTTGCGAAAGCCACGTTGTCAGAGGTGGAGCGATCGGAGCAAAAGTCATAAATCCGGGAATTTCTCTTCCACGCAGGGTCGGGATTCGGAGCGGCCACCAAGGCCATGTGCATCGGCATGCGGTACTGGGGGCCGGAGCGCCTGGACACGCTGGTGGAGGTCAGCATCGAGTGCGGCCGGATGACCCACAACCACCCCACAGGTAGCGCGGCCGGGGCCGGGCTGCACGTCTGTCGCCGCGAGGGATGCCGACACCACCACCTGCCCGCAGACCGGGCGGGACATCTCACGCAATCGCATCAACTGTTTTATATATATATATATATATATATATATTTTTTTTTTTTTTTTTTCATGAGAGATAGTCTCACTCTGTTGCCCGGGCTAGAGTGCCGTGGCGTCAGCCTAGCTCACAGCAACCTCAAACTCCTGGGCTCAAGTGATCCTACTGCCTCAGCCTCCCGAGTAGCTGGGACTACAGGCATGCGTCACCATGCCCCGCTAATTTTTTCTATATATTTTTAGTTGGCCAATTAATTTGTTTCTATTTTTAGTAGAGATGGGGTCTCGCTCTGGTTTCGAACTCCTGACCTTGAGCGATCCACCACCTCGGCCTCCCAGAGTGCTAGGATTACAGGCGTGAGCCACCAAGCCTGGCCTTAGACTATAACTTTTAAACACACTAGGAAACCAAAAAATTAATGTGACTTGCTTTATCGTAATATTCGCTTTATGGAAGATTTTGCAGTTGTTGGAACCAAACCTGCTTGCATAGGCCTGAGAATCCACCATCACAATGAAGATGATGAACATAGCCATCATCCGGCAGGGAGGGTTCCTTTGGGCCTCTAATCCCTCCTTCCAGCCTCCCTATGCGCAGCTAACCCCTGATCTGCTTTCTACCGCTATTGTTTGCATTTTCTAGAATTTTATAAAAACAGAATCTCACAGTAGTATGTACCCTTTTTTGGTGTAGCCTTTTTCAACCAGCATGATTGTTTTAAGATTCATTCATGTGGTTGCATGTATCAGTAGTTTATTCCTTTTCATTGCTGAGCGGTGGTGCAGTATACGGATATACCAGCATATACCAGTTTGTTCCGTCTGGTGGTAGGCAGTCAGGTTGTTTCCAGTTTTTGGCTGTCACATGAGAAAACCGCTATGAATATTCATTTACAAGTCTTTGTAGGGGCATATGCTTTTGTTGGTAAATATGAGGGGTGCGGTGGTTGTGCTTATGGTAGATGGCTGTTTAATTGTTTAAGAAACTGCCAAACTCTTCCCAAAGTGGTTGTGCCATTTTATGCTTCCAGCGGCTGTAGATGAGAGTTCCAGTTCTTCCTTGTCAACATTTGGCACAGTCTTTTTTTTTTTTTTTTTTGAGACAGAGTCTCTGTTGCTCGGGCTAGAGTGCCGTGTCGTCAGTGTAGCTCACAGCAACCTCAAACTCCTGGGCTCAAGTAATCTTTCTGCCTCAGCCTCCCGAACAGCTGGGACTACAGGCATGCGCCACCATGCCCACCTAATTTTTTCTGTTTTTAGTTACATGGTTAATTTTTCCCACCTATTTTTTAGTAGAGATTGGGTCTCACTCTTGCTCAGGCTGCTCTCAAACTCCTGAGCTCAAGCAATCATCCCGCTTCAGCCTCCCAGAGTGCTAGGATTGATTACAGCCGTGAGCCACCGAGCCTGGCCTGTGAGAGATCTTTGTGGAGCCTGGATATAAGTTTCTGTCCTGCCAGCTTCCTCAGGCTTGAGGGAGTGAGTTTTGCAGAGAGGAACGTGGCCTCCAATTCCAGGGCACGTCGATGCAGAGTTCCCCTGCAATTCTGTCTTCCAAGTGCCCCTTGACCAGCTGGGCATATTGTTCTACTGCATTCTAGCTGCCTGTCTGGCTTGGAGCCTACGTTCTTTCTATTTGGCTCTAGTCCTTGGCTGCTTGGGTCTGGTCCCCTTTCCATAGGGCAGGTGTGGGAGGGATGGAGAAAGAGGTGCTGCCGTCTCTTGACTTTTTCAGTTTTCAGATGCCTTTGAAAGCTGCAGAAAATGGTGGCCCATTTCCCCTAGAAATATATAAAACAAACACAACCTTGTGCATGTTTTTAGGATGTTCCCAAGCCACTGAACTCGTTTTACTTTGTTTAGGATTAGAAATCCCACAGCTGCAGGCCTCCATGCCCAGCTGCGTGTGTATTTTTCTTTAGACTAAATTTTGGGTGTTCCTTTCTGGGGCAAGGGTGAGAGTGTTTAGAGGGCTTCCCCTGCCATCGCCCACACAGACCGTTCTGGAGTTGGGAGGAGCCTGCCTGTTTCCCCACAGCTTCCGGCATCAAGTTGTTTGTGGTTTATAACAGCTTTATTGAGATGTAACTCACATTCCATAAAGCTCTACCTTTACAAATGTACAGTTCTGCGTTAACCTTTGTACATTCACAGGTTGTATAACCATCAGCACTATTTAATTCCAGAACATTTTCTTGTTTTTCTTTTTCTTCTCTTTTCTTTTTTTTTTTTGAGACAGGGTCTTGCTCTGTTGCCTGGGATAGAGAGCAGTGGTGTCATCATAGCTAACTGCAACCTCAAACTCCTGGGCTCAATCGATCCTCTTGACTAAGCCTCCCAAGTAGCTATGACTAGTGGTAGGGCATGCCACCACATCCGGCTAATTTTTCTCTTTTTTTTGTAGAGATGGGGTCTTGCTATGTTGCCCAGGTTGTCCAGAACATTTTCATCACCCCCAAAATAAACCTTTACCCATTAGCAGTCATTCCTGTTCCCCCTCCCCCAGCCCCTGGCACCTGCTAATCTCCTTTCTGTATGGATTTGCCTATTGTGCATATTTCATGTAAATGGAATCATACAGTATGTGACCTTTTGTGACTGGCTTCTTTCACTCTGCATGTTTTCAAGGTTCATCCATGTGTTAGTATGTATCTGTAGGCCCTTCATTCCTTTTTATGGTCAAATACAATTTTATTATAGGGAATGACCACATTTTGTTTATTTACCCATCACTTGGGTGATGGATACTTGGGTCGTTTCCATCTTTTGGTGATTGTGAATAATACTGCAATGAACATTTATAGACGTCTAGTTTTATCATTTAAAAAAGCTTTTGGTTAATTTAGTAGATGGGAAATAGCACCTCATGGTTGTTTAACATTGAAACTATTTACTCATAAGGTTGAGCCATCTGACAACAAGTGCTTCCTGTTTGTGGAACAGTCTGTTAATGGCTTGAGCCAGCGTTGCTGTGGAGGCCTGGCCTTGTCCTTGCTGATTGGGGCGGGTGGTGTGCCCGGCCGGAGGGAGAAGCCGGGGTTGCTTAGGGAAGTGGCAATGCCGATAGATGGGCCAAGTCCAAAGGACACAGCACCAGGGCAGCCATTCCCAGTTCCATTTGGCTGCAGCTTGGGGAGGGAGCCGGGGAGACTGGGGACACCATGCTCACGCTTTGGCGAGGCTTGTCCCTAAAGGTCCTCAGAAAGGGAGTGGAGGAGACCTATCTCTGGGAGAAAGCCAAGCAGTGAGTTGGGAGCTGAGAGGAGCTGGGGGATTGTCGGGGCGTCGGGAGGAGGTGTGTTTGGGAAGACCTGGTCTTGCGGGCCTGAGTGGCAGGGAGCTGTGGCTTCAGGACATTTGGCCCTGGGATGCGGCAACCTGGGGGCTGAGGAGACCGACCATCTGGGTGGGTGGGGAAGGCTCTGGGAATGTTTTCCGCCCAAGGATTTAGCTGCCAGGTTTAGGCCAGACTGAATCCCTGACTTCCCCTCCAGGGAGCCATTTTAGGTGTGGTCGGCACCCTTTAGGCACTAAGCACCCTGGGCTTGCAGTGCTGCGGCAGCCTTGCCACTTCCCACTCTGACCAGGCAGGGCCGGCCTCGCTGGGGCTCGGTGCTTGTGTTTGTCAGTCTAGAATTTTCTTTCCCTCTCTTTTTGCATATAGGTGAGAGGCTTTGAGGGGAATGACATTTGCATTTTTGTTTGTTTGTTTTGAGACAGAGTCTTGCTCTGTTCCCTGGGCTAGAGTGCCGTGGCGTCAGCCTAGCTCACAGCAACCTCAAACTCCTGGGCTCAAGCGATCCTCCTGCCTCAGCCTCCCTAGTAGCTGGGACTACAGGGATGCGCCACCGTGCCCGGCTAATTTTTTCTATTTTTAGTTGTTTGGCTCATTTTCTTTCTATTTATAGTAGAGATGGAGTCTCCCTCTTGCTCAGGCTGATCTTGAACTCCTGGCCTTGAGTGATCCTCCTGCCTCGGCCTCCCAGAGTGCTAGGATTATAGGCGTGAGCCACCGCGCCTGGCCGACATTTGTACTTTTAGTCATAATTTGCCTGTTATATTGACCAGAATGACTTCCCAAAGTAGGAAGTCCTCCAGGACTGATGGCCGTTTAGAAGGCAGGCACTGGGCGTTGATAAGGGCTGTCTGAACAGGAGTGGCTGTTGTCTCAGCCTAATCAGCCCTCTCTGCCCTGACTTTCCCTTTGCCGGCTAATCCCCCTAAGGGGCGGGGGATTCACTCCTCACCCTGGCCGCTGAGTGTGCACACTTGCAGGGAGTTTCCATTTCTGTTGCTGGTTGCAGGATTCCTGGGAAAGCAGCCGTGCACGGGCTGGCAGGGGTGGCGTTGGGGCAGGATCCTGGTGATAACACATGCCGTTGTGCCTGCCTCCGGGCCACTCTTCCTAACACCTAGTGGCAGGGGAGGCAGAGAGAAGCACAGGTGGGAGCAGTGGAGGAGGGGCGGGGGGTGAGCCCAGAGACAAATAGCCCCTCTGAAGCTGGGCCTGGCATGGTGGGGGGCTCGGGCAGAGGGAGTAGAGGCTGGACCACCTGCCCCCTTCGCTTCCAGCAGCTCGCCAGGCCCCAGCGTGCAGGGAGGTGGCCTTTGGGGTGGGTTTTAGGTGCCAGCTCCATTCAGCAGGATGAAGACTTATCTGGTGGGGCTCTCCCTGGCCTGTGACCCTGCTCGCATGTCCACACTTTAGGGTCCTGGGTTTGGCTGAGACTTGTGCCCCGTGAGGGAAGGCAGAGCCTCCTCGACGTTTCCTAGAGGCTGCTTAGTGGTAGCACCTCTGCCTTCCTGATCTCCCGGCACGGCAGCTGGGAGGGCTCGCAGAGTTACTTCTGCTGTGATTATTTATAAAATGAGGTTTCTATGACGACTGGCTTTGGTAGATGCTTCAGATTGGCCAGACAGCTTCTTCCGGGTTAGATTGGGAAGCCCAGTGCCTGGGGGTGGGGTGGGTCTGTGGCTGGCTCCCCTCAACCTTACTCTGGACCTCATCCTGGGACACCCCAGCCGGCATGGATTCCCAGCTGAGCAGGTATCTCTAGGCATGGCCCTGTCCGGGCCACATGGGGGCCGCTGCGCCCTGATTGTCTCAGGACACTTGGTGGGGAGGGGATGTGGCCCCTGTGCCCAGCAGGCTGGCTGGTTTCACATGGCTGGGAAAATCAGCAGGACGCCTGCCTCGCCTGGTCTTACTGATCCCAGACGTGAGGGGGCCAGCCCCAGCCGAAGTGGGGACAGGAAGTGCAGCCCGGCAGGGCTCAGCACATCTCCCGTTTGGCTGAGCCCCATGGATGGTGGCAACTGCTTTTCTTTCTGGTCTTGGAGTGCTGCTAGTTTCCTGCCTCTGCCCCAGAGAGCTCTGGGTTCCTTGGATCAGAGGCTGCTGGTCCTTGGCTGCTCGTGGAGCCTCCTTCTGGCTCCTTCTGCTGCCCTTGCCAAAGCGTGAGGCTGGAACCCACAGGCCGGTTGTCCGCCCCTTTTCTCATGCCGCTCTGGGGCCCGGAAGCGCCCCTGGAACTTTTTCTTGGCCCAGTTGTTTCTCCCGCTCCTGCTCTCTTCTGGGGATGTAGTAGAATCTCTGGAGGGAGTGGAAGGAACTTTGCCAGAACCTTCTTGGGCAGCAGACTGAAGAGGATAAGCAGAGCCACTTGGGCTTCCATTCAGTGGAATTCCCCGTGGAAAGATGTTTGTGTGTGCCTGAGCCTGGCCACATGCCTGCTTTGTCCCTCAAGGCTGCCCGGTGTGAGGCCCTCCCCCCACCTGACAGTGAGCCCTGCTTCTCCTTTCCCTCCAGGAATGGCAACCTCTGCCCCTCAGATATTCCTGGTCAAGGCAGCTGCTCCCTCGCTGAGCTCCTGAAGGAAGTTCCCGGTGTCTGCAGGCCTCAGGTGGTGGTGGCCTCCGGCCTATGCTGCTGTCACAAGTGCCAGCTGCAGCTCCATGAGGGAGGGACAGTCTGCAAATGCTTCTGTCCCAGCCATCCTGCCCAGCTACAGTGAGGCTGGAACATAAGCACCCTGGGCTTGTCCTCAGGACACCTGCCTCCACCTCTCTGGTCTGGGGCCTTCTTCAGAAGGGAGAGGCCTAGGGAGCTTGCAGCACGAGTGTGAAGGAGCCTCAGAGCTGGGCTCTGCCTGTCTTCAGTGTCCGTGGAAACCCGGAGAAGACTTTATCTGCCTCGTGAACCTGGCTGTGCTTGGTGCTGCCACCTTCTACTTCAGAAGGCTACTTTAGCTTTCACTATTGAGTAGAGGAAGCAAGGCCCGGCCTACCCCTAGTTACTATGGTTTTCATGCAGCAATGTGTTAATTTTAGCCCTGACATTTTGTGTTAGAGTCAGATATGCTGGTCTCACGCCCACGTGCCAGGGCCGCAGACAGGGCAGACAGGGCTCTGCTGAGGTCACTGCACAGGCGCTTGGCCTGGGCTGGCCAGGCACGGGGCAGCGGGAGCTGAGCCAGGCTTAGGATGCCACCGCCACTGCTGCCAGCCTTGCAGGGCTTACTTGTGCCACCTACTGCTGCCTTCTGTGGCTGGAGCAAAGACTTCCAGGGCAGAGGCCTTCACTGACATGACAAATGACCACAAACTAGGCAGCTTGAAACAGCAGGAGTTGGCCGGGCATGGTGGCTCACGCCTGTAATCCCAGCACTCTGGGAGGCTGAGGCGGGAGGATCGCTCAAGGTCAGGAGTTGGAGACCAGCCTGAGCAAAGGCGAGACCCCGTCTCTACTAAAAATAGAAAGAAATTATCTGGACAACTAAAAATATGTATAAAAAATTAGCTGGAAAAAAAAATTAGCTGGGCATGGTGGTGCGTGCCTGTAGTCCTAGCTACTGGGGAGGCTGAGACAGGAGGACTGCTTGAACCTAGGAGTTTGAGGTTGCTGTGAGCTAGGCTGACCCCACAGCACTCTAGGCCGGGCAACAGAGCCAGACTCTGTCTCAAAAAAAAAAAAAAAACCACAAAAAAACCAGCAGGAGTTTATTCTCTCACAGTCAGGAGAATGTAGCCTGAGTCTGAGGTGTTGGCAGGGCCATGCTCCCTCAGGTTGTAGGGGAGGCTCCTTTTTTTTTGCCTCTTCTAGCTTCTGGGAACTTCTAGCAATCCCTGGCGTTCCTTGGCTTATGGCTGTGTCACTCCAGTCTCTGTCTCCATCTTCATGTGGCTTTTTCCTTATGTGTCTCGTATCAAAATTTCCCTGTTCTTATGAGGACACTAATCATTGGGTCAGGGCCCACCCTAATGCAGTTTGGCCTCATCTTCACTTGATCACATCTTCAAAGATCCTCTTTCCAAACAAGGTCCCATTCGCAGTTACTGGGAGTTGGGAGACAGTGCACCCCAGTGCATAGGCTCCGTGTGGGCTTTCCTTGGGAGGACCCTGTGGAGCTGGGGACATGGCCTGCCCCAGGTGGTCGCTGGGATGCTAGGGACAGGAGCAGCATTCCTGGTTCCCCTGCTCTTCTGGCTCCCGCCTTTCCTGCTGCCGGGGAGTATTTCAGTAGCTTTCCCCGCCTCACTCCTGCCGCTCTGCAGCAGGGAGGCGGGCTGGCCCCTGAGGGCCGCTGTAGCAGGGTGGTCCTGGGGACGAGAGCTGACCGGTCCACTGGGGTGATGAGCTGGTGGAAGGCTGTGCAGAGGATGTGAGTTTCGAGCTGTGTCTTGGAGAGTTTTTAAAGAGTCCTGATTAATTTGTACAGGTTGAGATGGTATAAAATCTGAAAGGCACAGAGGTGTCTTGCTGAGCTCCACCTACCGGCCAGTTCCCTGCTCCCAGAGCTACGGAAACTTCCAGTTTCCCACACCTCCTTCCAGGATGGTCAATGCTGCACCTCAGGTGGTCACCTCGTCTCCATTGGTCTGTGCCTTGCTTGTTTTCACCTAAAACATATCTCTGAGAACATTCCTCTTGTTCAAGGCTGAGCAATGTTCCCTTGTGTGGCTGTGACTTGATTTCAGTAGTCCCGTGTGGGTGGACGTTTGGGACGTGGGCAGTGTCCTGCAGCATAAACAGCCATGCAGTGAGCATCTCTGAGCATACTTGGTTTACTGTGCATGGAAATGTCGGTAGGATTAAGGTAGAATGGCTGGTCGGACTGTGCCCGTGCATTTGGGGTTGTGATGGGCAGGGCTGGCTTTCCTCCACAAGGGCGTCGGTTTATGCTTTGCTGCTCCTGGGTGGATCCCTGGTCTTCACAAAGGGGGTCCAGACATTGCTGGGACAGGTGGGCATAGACGAGCCCTGGGAAGGGCCAGCATGCCTGGCAATCAGCAGTGGTTTGGCAGGTGCAGCTTGGAGCCCTGCAGGGGAGAAGGAGGGGAGGTGAGGAAAGTTCTGGATCCCTGGGAATTCCAAATGCCTGACTAGGGAGCTGAGTCTGTTCTGTAGATAGGAAGAGCCCTGGAGCATCAGAGCAGAGGGAGGACTTGGCTAGATTCCTGCTTAGGAAGAGTCGCTTTTGGGGCTATGCAGTGAGTGGCAGTGAGTGGCTATGCAGTGAGTGGCAGGACCTGAGCTGGTCGTGGGAGCTGTGAGGCTAATGTGAAAGCCCCCTCCCTACCTAGGCCAAGAAGAGCCCCCAAACACCCATCCAACGTGCAATTCCCCTGCGTTGGCATCTCCCGAGCTCCCCCTCCTTCCAGGATGGAGCCCAGACTGTCTGCTCCCCCAAGGCTGAGTGACAGCTGTGTCCTCCTCCCCTCTGTGCAGGCCACGCACCAGCTCTGTGGCACTGCTTTCTGTTTCTGGAACTCTGAGAGCTCTTGGCCTCGGGGCCTGCCTTGAGGTGCCCCACCTTCTTGGAACGTTCCCCTGACCTCTGCCCCAGCTCCCCCTCAAGCACTTGGGCAAGGTGTCACTTTCTCTGGGAGGTTTTCCCAGAGCCCAGGTGGAGGTGGCCGCCATTGGGCGAGCGGCTGGCTCCTTGACTGTTGTTTGCTCAGCTTCCTTGGAGTCCCGTTGTCAGCCTGGTGCCCACTCCAGAAGGGACGCTGGCTGAGGGCAAGGTGGCCCAGCTTTGGTTAGCCTCGGGGCCCAGCACCGGCCGCTCTTCCTGCGTGGACTGGATGAGTGTGGCTCTGATGTAGGGCAGGAGCAGCCAGAATGAGAAAAGGGTGAGGCCGGGGTGGTGGTACATTCCCGATGGAAAGTCGCTGCCCTGGTGGGGTGGGTGGAGGGTGGGGAGGATGCTCAGGGCAGGCCTGTGAGGGAAGCAGCCTCGCAGGGAGGGCCCTGGGCGGGCCAGAGGAGAGGGGAGGAAGCGTAGGCCTGGTGTGGCAGGGCAGGTAGTGGGCCAGACTCGGCCTGAGCCGGGCGTGCGCGCCACTGGACGCACTTCAGTGAGGCTCTGCTGTTCCGGTGTCAGGAGAGTGTTCACGTTAAACTCGGGCTCCTCAGCTTCTCTCACAGACCCAGAAGCTTTGCCATCCTGGGTTCAAATCCTCTGGGCCACAGCCAGCTAGCGGTGAGGGGCTGCTTCCCACAGCCTGTGTGCACATCCAGTGCCCTTTCTCAGGCCCACTGTCCCCGTCATCTCCCTGGCCTTGTTCCTGCTCTGCTGGGATTTCTTTTTCTAAATTTTAAAATTTTATTTAATTTCATTTATTTTTAACTTTTGAAATTTAATTTAATTTTTATTTTATTTTATTAAATTTTATTTTATTTTAAAATTTGAATTTTTATTATTTATTGTTTATTTTTTATTATTAATTTTATTTATAACAAGGTCTTGCTCTGTACTTTTTGTAGAGATAATAGGTTCTCACTATGTTGCTCAGGCTGGTCTTGAACTCCTGGCCTCAATCGATCCTCCTGCCTCAGCCTCCCAAAGTGCCAAGATTACAGGCATGAGCCACCAGGCCTGGCCAGTTTTAAAATTTTATATATATATATATTTTATTTATTATTCATTTAATTATTTATTTTTGAGACAAAGTCTTGTTCTGTCACCCCGGGTAGAGCGCAGTGGTGTCATCGTAGCTCACAGCAGCCTCAAACTCCTGGGCTCAAGCGATCCTCCTGCCTCAGCCCCCTGAGCAACAGACTACAGGTGTGCACCACCATACCTGGCTTCATTTCTCTTTTTCTTTTTTAATAGTGAAGAGGGACGTGACACGCTTTTTGTACCCGTATCTTTATGAAAACTGGGAAAACAAAAACTGGAACGAGGCGCTGGGTGTCTGCCTGGCTCCCCTGGCTCCTCACACACCTGCCTGCCTGGTATGAAGGTGGTTCCCAGCCCTGGACTAGGGTGGACGTACTTGGCCCTGACCAGGCCACAGGGGAGGGGCCGCTGGGGCAAGCGAGGTGAGGAGGAAGGGGCCTGCCGGAGGGACGGGCCCGTCCTGGGGGCTCTGCTGGGCCCCGCAGCTCCTGAGCTGTTTGGCAGGGAGGAGGGGAGGCCGGGCGCTGGCGCAGGAGCTGGCGGGGGCATGCAGGGCGGGGTATCCGAGCTGAGGCCTGCAGAAAAGGCGTCTGGTTTGGGGGTAAGGGGACTGGGTGAGTGAGTTGGGCTTTGGGCCTCATGCCTTGTAGGTGACAGCAGAGTCCTCAGGCAGGAATGAGGTCCTCTGGGGGAGAGATCTGTGTCTGGACGGAGAGCTGAGGTTGTGCTCCTGGGCGGCCGCCTGGCCTGGGGAGTTAGCATGTCCTTGGTATAAGGACCCAGGGTGCAGAGGGAAAGGTGACCGGGCTGGGTAGGAGCTGCCAGCGTGCAATCTGGAGCTCCTGCCGTTTACTCCCACTAGGACAGTGCCAAGTGCAGGTGTCCTCACTTTGACCTGGGTGGCTCCAGGCTCTGCCTCAGGCCCCAAGTGCTATCTCTGGCCTCTTATCTCAAAGGCAAAAGGATGTAGGCACTTCCTCTTCCACTCTGTGCTTCCTCTCCCTGGCCTCACAGCATTGCTGGGGCCCAACCTGGTGTGCATGGCCCCACTTTACAGACGGGCAAAGCAAGGCCCATGGTGGTAAGTCAGGCTGCTCTAGAGGTGGGCTCTGGGACTCCTGGGAAAGGCTGGACCAGTGTTTCCTCAGCACTCTAGAACCCAGGGCCTGCTCTGCTCCCTTCCGCCAGCCACAGCCTCATCCTGTGCCTATGGGTTGACAGGCCTTGTGTGGAAATGGATCATCTGCCTGCTGCACTGGGTGCAGGGAAGGCCCCTACTGAGTTGAAAACAAATACAAAGGAAAGAGGTTGATACGATTGTTTTGTGATTTATAATTGGCTACCTCTTATCTCAAACTTTTTTTTTTGTTTTTGGAGACAGAGTCTTGCTCTGTTGCCCAGGCTAGAGTGCCGTGGTGTCAGCCTACCTCACAGCGACCTCAGACTCCTGGGCTCAAGCAATCCTCCTGCCTCAGCCTCTCCAGTAGCTGGGACCATAGGCATCAGCCACCATGCCTGGCTAATTTTTTCTATTTTTAGTAGAGATGAGGTCTCACCCTTGCTCAGGCTGGTCTTGAACTCTGACCTCAAGTGATCCTCCCATCTCAGCCTCCCAGAGTGCTAGGATTACAGGTGTGGGCCACCACACCCGACCTCAAACTTTAAAATAAAAAAAAATAAAAAAAACCCCAAACCTTTAATAGGGTAAGCTCAATTTTTAAAAACACAGCTATGTGGAAATGAATGAGAAGCCAAATGAAGTTCCTTTGTGCTCTGGGGGTTGCTGTGCTGGCTGCCAGAAGCCAGGTGACCTGAGTGGCCCTGGTTCTCATGGCAGAATCTCACCTGGGTGGGAGATTGGGGGGTGACGTGAGGATAGGCACCTGTCAGTCACCTCTGGGTGAGGGGAAGGGGGGGTCAGTGGTCCTTTGATCTAGAAAATGGCATCTTCTGGCTCGTTCTTTGAGCTTCCAACCAGGTTGGAATTCCTCCAGAAGAGGGAAAATACTGCTGGTCTACATTTATGGGGTGTCCAGCATGTGCCAGGCACTGTCTTGGGGTGAGAATGTGATCGGCATGATCTCTTTGCAGTCAGATGTGGCGGTGCTGTCATTATACCCGTCGTACAGATGAGGAAATCGGGGTGTGAGCATTCCGGTGGTTTGCACGGGTTGCCCAGCTAGTGCAAACCAGGGCCAGAAGTGATCCCTGAGCGTCTGGCGTGCTCAGCCTCTGAGCAGCTGCCGGGCGCTTAGGAGGGGTGCTGCCCTGGGCCCATGGTGGCCCGGGTGCTGGAACCCCAGGCTGTGCCTGGTGCCTGTCATCTGTCTCTGGGCCTGGGGCCTGTGATGGTGGATTTCATCAGCCGCCGGTTGTCTGGGAAGGTGCCAGGCTCTGCTGGGTCGCCCTGGTAGAGTCACCAGGCTGGCTCATTGGGATTCCAGAGATTTCGTGGAGTTTCCATACTGCCGGCTGCCCACGGCAAGGGCGAAGTTTTCCCTCTTTGAGGAAGTGAGGTGGTGTTTGTCTCACTACAGGGCCTGGGCACCACCCTGGGGAGCCCCTGAGGAGCTCACCACACCAGTGGGCAGGTGGGAGCTGGCGTTCCCCTGCTGCCGGGCCCAGTCTTGACGTTTTGCAGCCATGACTCTAGCTCTTAGAGTCGCTACGGCCACCTCCCTCCCCTGGGACTGTTGATGAGGGGTGGTCCTGGTCCCGGGAATTTGCTTCCTGGCTTAGTTTGTCCTTGTGCTCATGACGTTCAGGGGCTGGGAGCCCCAGGGGCTGAGCCGCTGCCTCCCTGCCTTGTGGCTCTGCCCAAAGTCTTTGCCGTTAACCCGTGGTCCTCAGGGCCCCTTCCATGGCCTGGCAGGTTAGCACCCCACCATGATGAACACGCCATCTAGGAAGAGCCCAAACATGCAGCAAGTTCTTTTTCCTTCTGCTGGGAGCCAAGGAGCCCTTTGGGGGACCTCCTCCCTTCTCTGGGTGTCACCGTTGTACGAATAGTGTCCTCTCTGGAGGCCTCATCCTTCTCCTCTCTCCTGTGCCCTAGGATCATGCGGCCAGATGATGCCAATGTGGCCGGCAATGTCCACGGGGGGACCATCCTGAAAATGATCGAGGAGGCGGGAGCCATCATCAGCACCCGGCACTGCAACAGCCAGAACGGGGTGAGTGCGGGGAGCCCGCCCGGGCTGGGATCACGAGGGAGATGCTGGCCCCAGAGGGCCGCACCAGTTTGGGTCAGGAAGGGAGTTCTCACGGAGCCCTGGCCTGGGGCCTCCACTTCCCTTGCACACCGGGCCTTGGGGCGTGCGGAGGCACTGGCCCAGTCAGCCCTGGATGGGGCCTCTGGGAGCTACGCTTGGGTTCAGCCTCAGCCAGGAAGGTGGGAAGCTTTGTGGCAGCTGCCGGAGGCTGCCCTCCTCCTCTCCACCACAGGCTGGGACCTCCCACAGGCTGGGACCAGCCCTGGCCCTCACACAGCCACATCTTGAGGCCCTGTGGGCTGGATTCTGACCAGAAGCATGCCATACCTACGTAGACGGAGTTTATTGTCGAGGGCTGAGGTGTAGGATCAGAGAGCCCTGGGCCTGGCTCCCGCCTCTGCCCTGACCACCTGGTGGCTTTGGCCAGTGCTGTGGTGCTTTGTGCCTTGTACCTTCCTGGCTGTGAAGCCACCAGGCTCTGTACAATGGTGTCTGAGATGGGACCAGCTCTTGGCCTCCCCAGAGCTGTGTAGCGGGAGAGGGGCCTGTGGCCTTGCAGCTGGGGACAGGGGACAGACTCTTTGGTTTCAGAACCACAGGGCTGCTACAGGCCTTCAGCCTGTCACCTCCTACTGTCCCCAGCCCTATGGTCAGAGAGAGAGAAGCCAGCCCATGGGTGCAAGGGATAAGGTGTCTGTCTTGCTGCTGTAGCTGCACCTTGGGGCCGGCACAGAGGCAGCACCTCGGCACGCCCAGGGCCCTTGTGCACTGGAGCCCGGTCAGTGCCCCTGCTGCGTCTTTCTCCTCGGGACAGAGGAAGATCCAACGACGGACTGTAGGAGGGAGTACAGGGGAGAGGGTGTGTGATATGGGGCCCAACCATGAGCTCCTGGCACAGGCATGATGCCACTGTCAGGAGGCCAAATGTGGGAGCCAGGCTGGAGATGGGGGACCAGGGGAGACACTGTTAATTCTGCCTGGGCCACGCTGGCAGGATGCAGGAGTGAGATCTGCCTCAGTCCGCCTAGGCTGTCATGACAAAATGCCACAGCCAGGTGGCTTCTCAGTGCCGGAAATGTGTTCTCACAGGTCTGGAGGCTGGAAGTCCCAGATCAAGGTACCAGCGCATCTGATGTCTGTTGAAGGCCCCTTTCCTGGTTCACAGATGGCACCTTCTCACGTGTCCTCACGTGACAGAAGGGGCTCTTCGGGCCCTCTTCACAGGGGCACGAATCTGGTTCACAGGGCCCCACCCTCACGACCTAATCACCCCAGAGGCCCCACCTTGCCGTATCAGTGCCATCCCATTGGCAGTGAGGATTTCAGCATAGGAGTTTGAAGGGGACACAGACATTCAGACGGAGGCCCATGCGTGCAGCCTCAAACAGCGAGCATGTCCTCCTGTCGGGAAGTGGAAGGCTGTGTGTGTGCTTGTACGTCTGTGTATGTGGGTGTGTGCGTGTGCGTGTGTGGAATGAGCCAAGCCGCATGGGCGAGTGTGAATGGGTGGAGGTGGGGACCTTGTGGTGATGGTGCAATGGAAGTGGGTGGCTGGACTGGTTGCACGGGCTCACCTGCCTGGCTGGGCGGATGCTCGCTGCAGCACTGCCAGGTTCGCGTGCGCCCTCTGGTGGCCCTGGGAGGATGGGCCTGAGCCAGAGAGGCTGGGAGCATGGTGGGGGCCACGCCCCTGGTGACCCTTCACAAGGGGGCAGTTAGGGTCCCAGGCAGGGCTGGCAAGAGACGATGGACATTGGGAAAAAAAAATCCCCAGGACTAGGGAGCAAAGGAGAAAGGTGGGGCTTAGGTGGCCAAGTGGATGACGATGCCATTAATACTTGTAGAAGTCATCGCTGCCATTTGGTAAGCACTTAGCATTTTGCAAAGCTCTGAAGTGCTTTAGCTCATATAATCCTCACAGCACCCCTGAGAGACAGATGTTGTTATTTTTATTATCCCTGTTGCATAGATGAGGAAACTGAGGCACAGAGAGGATGAATCTTTGCTTGAGGCCTCCCAAGGCGGCAGGCAGTGGGTCTGGGCTGTGAATCCAGGCCTCAGACCTGTGCTTTGAGCCTTGCTCCTGCTTGCTCCTTTTCTGGGCCTGGCTGTGCTGGAGGGATAGTTTTGACACTCCGACTGGAGAACTCTCCGGGCTGGTGGTCCCTAGGATAGTGATCTAGAAGTTCCAGGCTCAGGAGGCGTCTGTGAGCTCGGTCAGCACCAGTGCAGGGGGGTGACAACCCTCCAGTCCCAGGTGGTTGGAAGCTGACCTCTGAGAGCCCTCGCTGGGGCCTTCCCTGGTGTGGCAGGAGGCCACTCTGGCCACCCTCCCCTGGAGGTATCATCCAGTCTCCAATACCATGTCATTCCCAAATTCTGCCTCTAGTGGGCCTCTTGGCTGGCACCTGGGTGCCGCCTAGGCCTGTCGACCTCGTTGTGCCCTGGGCGGCACTGCTGACCTTGCCCCCAGCTTGCTTCTCCCAGTCTCCCTCCCGCCCGTACTTGACCTCTGCAGCTCTTGCTCAGACTCAAAGCCTGGGGCCTTGGTTGACCCCTCTTCCCCCGCACCCACAAGGCTCCAGCTGCAGATCCCGCGGCTCCACCTTCTGCATGTCCAGATCTGAGCACAGCCCCCAGCTGCACCCCCACGGGTCCAAGCCGCCAGTGCCACTTGCCTGGATTGCTGCAGCAGCCTCTTGATGGGACACCCTACTGGTCCCTGCCAGCTTATCTGTTCTCCAGCTTTAGCCGGAGAGACCCTTTAGCTGTGAAGTCAGAGCACAGCACTCCCCGCTCGGAACCCTTCAGTGTCTCCCAGCTTTCCCAGAGTCAAAGCCCAAGCCCACATGAGGCCACATGAGTATATATGAGGTCACTCAAGGCCATACCAGGCCACTCAAGTCCCCGGCCCTGCTCTCTAGGACCTCATCTCCTGAGTCTCTGCCTCAATGCTCCCTCTGGCCACACTGGCTTTCCTGCTGCTGCTTGAACTTGCCGGGTGCGTTCCTGCCTCAGAGCCTTCACACTGGCTCTTCCCCAGGTGCCCGCAGGGCCCAGCCTCTCCTCCTAGTCTCCGCACAAACACAGCGTCCAGCTGGGGCCCCGTGGCCCTGCTGCTCCACCCCTGCCCTGCTGTGCCCTAAGTTATCCGCACGTCGAGGCAGGGACCGCTGCCTGCATGGTTGCCCCAGACGGTCAGCATCTGGACTGAGGCCTGGAGCACGCACGGTGGGCTCCCGTTAGATGTCTGCCGAATGCCGGAACCTCGTGTCTGGAGCAGTCACCCTGTGCCCATAGCATGCCCGCAACCGCGCCTCGAGCAGGCCTTTCCTTACCCTGTGTGATCGTTCTGTCTGCTGACAGAGGCCCCGTTCTTAATCCTCTTTTACAGATGAGGAAACTGAGGCCTAGAGAAGTTGTGTGGCTTTCCAAAGGTCCCACAGCTGCATCCTCTGAGCTGCCATCAGCTGCAGGGTGGCCGTGGTGGGCACAGGAACAGGTACGGCTCAAGTGATGATGGTGATGAGAGCTGACCCTTTCTGGGCCCTCGCTGGAGGCCAGACACAGTTCTACATAGGTCACATTTGTTAACTCGTCTGATCCCCACGTGTCTGTGAAAGAGAAACCACTATTGCCCACCCCTCGGCATTTCGTGAGCATCCAGTTCTCGCCCTGTGTTGTCCCCTCGAGTCTTTACAGCAGTCATTGGGACCGTTTATTATCTGTGTTTACAGAGGGACTGAGATGCAGAGAGGTCGTGTCACTGCCCAAGGTCACTGAGCCAATAAGTAGTAGACCTGGGATTTGAACCTAGGGCCCAGAGCTGTCCTTCTGGGCTCTGCTTCTGAAGCCCTGTGGCCACTCAGGAGCCCAGTCCTCATGGTTTGCCAGGTGTGCTAGTGGGCAGCATGGTGCCTTTGCTTCTAGAACACAACAAAGGGTACTTCTTGGGACATGTGCTGCTCAGAACGCTGGTGGCTCTTCCCAGGAGAAGGCTGCTCCTGCCCCTAAGCCCTGGAGGCAGGGAGTTGCAGGGCACATCTGAGGCGCTGGGAGCCAGAAACTGCAGTTCGGAGATCATCATACGGAGTGCAAGCATTCATCAGTCCAC
>CAUYPO010086165.1:0-36134 GCA_963574435.1 Cheirogaleus major
CTGTAGTCCCAGCTACTCGGGAGGCTGAGGCAGGAGGATTGCTTGAGCCCAGGAGTTTGAGGTTGCTGTGAGCGAGGCTGACGCCACGGCACTCACTCTAGCCCGGGCAACAGAGTGAGACTCTGTCTCAAAAAAAAAAAACAATAATGTATCATATTGGATCTGCAATGTACCACACTAATGCAAGTTGTTACTAATAAGAAAGGGTGGTGGTGCTTATGAGGGAGTATATGTGAACTCTCTGTACTTTCTGCTCATTTTTCTAAAGTTTATCAATTTTTTTAAAGTCTAACAAAAGCAAATATTCATTTCCAGAAAAAGAAACTAAGAAGTGCTATATATGTGGGAAACAGTACAGTAGCTATCCATTCTAAATATACAAAGATGACTGAACACAGGCCAGTTCACAGTCTACTACCATTACCAGGTTCTTTGTGCATCAAGGTCCCAAATCAGCATAGGCATAGACACCTCAAATAATCTATGACTCTGGTGGCCCAGAGTGTCCCAAATAAAAGAAATCATTTTACCATATGGTTTAAATTTTTCTCCATTGAACACTTTACTAAAACTTTTAACAGATGAATAAACACATGAGTTTTATCTTTTCAATGTACTTAATACTGATGAGCAACAATAATGCTAGGTAAAAAGATAAGAAGCCTTACTCTGTAGGGAATCACAATCTAGAAAGGAAGGTCAAAGACCTAATACTTAGTCCCAGCTACTCAGGAGGCTGAGAAGGGAGGATCGCTTAAGCCCAGGAGTTCTGGGCTGTAGTGCGCTATGCCGATCAGGTGTCTGCACTAAGTTCGGCATCAACATGGTGACCTCCCGGGAGGGGGGGGACCACCAGGTTGCCTAAGGAGGGGTGAACCGGCCCAGGTCGGAAATGGAGCAGGTCAAAACTCTAGTGCTGATCAGTAGTGGGATCACGAACAGCCACTGCACTCCAGCCTGGGCAACATAGCGAGACCCTGTCTCTTTAAAAAAAAATAAAATATAAAAATTAAAATAAAGAAAAATAAAAAAATTTTTTAAAAAAGACCTAATACTCAGGTAGAGGGGCTAGGCGCAAGACATTTGTCCCAAGTTGAGTAAATCAAGTTTCTTCCTGGTAATCTTAAATCACAACACTGAAAGCCCAAGTCAGCAAGCTATGGAGAACCCCAGTCGAGAAATCATAAATATTTTGAGTCAGGCAGCTCCAGAATTTCTATCTTGAAGGAGCTTTAAGGCATGCAAGTTGGTTGACAGGGAGCAAAGAAAAAGAGCTATCTTTTGACATGTCATTGACATAGCATTTATATAAAAATGAAAAACACCAATTACCTTTATCAAAAAATATTGAGGGGGCCGGGCACGGTGGCTCACATCTGTAATCCTAGCACTCTGGGAGGCTGAGGCGGAAGTATCGCTCAAGGTCAGGAGTTCGAGACCAGCCTGAGCAAGAGTGAGACCCCATCTCTACTAAAAATAGAAAGAAATTAATTGGCCAGCTAAAAATATATAGAGAAAAAAATCAGCCGGGCATGGTGGCGCATGCCTGTAGTCCCAGCTACTTGGGAGGTTGAGACAGAAGGATTGCTTGAGCACAGGAGTTTGAGGTTACTGTGAGCTAGGCCGACGCCACGGCACTCTAGCCCGGGCAACACAGTGAGACTCTGTCCCAAAAAAAAACAAAACTAATAAATAAAAAATAAATAAATAAAAATAGAAAGAAATTAGCTGGACAACCAACAATATATACAAAAAAAAAATTAGCCAGGCATGGTGGCACATGCCTGTAGTCCCAGCTACTCAGAGGCTGAGGCAGGAGGATCGCTTGAGCCCAGGAGTTTGAGGTTGCTGTGAGCTAGGCTGACGCCACAGCACTCTAGCCTGGGCAACAGAGCCAGACTCTGTCTCCAAAACAAAAAATTAAGGGAAGGGGTGGTTCTGAGTAAGCTTCTGGGGTGAGGCTAGTAAACCGTCCCTCCTCCAGCCACAGCTTGGTGTGGCCACAAAAGCCAACATGCTGGGCTCTGGATAAGTTAATGAGTAAGCAGAAAAAAACCAGTCTGAAGAAACGAACAAAGAATAGATACACAGAGAAAAGCAGAGATGTGCAACTGAGAAAGCAGCTTCAGATTCTGACAGGTCTCTGGTGTCCATGATACCCTGGGGCACTACATTCCTGCCCTTGCCTCTCACAAGGGTTCACAGCAACCTACCTTTGCTTGAGCTGGTATCAATGAATTCCTGTTCCTTGTACCCAAAACAGTTTTAACTAAGACACTTCACGACATTCAGTCTGATGTCAGTCTCCCCTTTCCTGGATGTCTAGATGACTGCTGATTAAGTGGCTGCTAAGTCTTTTCGGAAAAATTTATTTTCATTTTACATTACTAATTCTGTAATGTAAATTATGTAGCCCTTAGAGAAAACAGGCCAATAAAAATGATATCCTAAGTCTGTCTTTTTAGTGAGTCTCTTAAAAACTTACTCAAAGTTAACTGTGGTTTAGCCAAGAAGATTGATGTTGTTCCTTAATGACAGGAGTCAGCCAAAATCAGTCATCTACAAATTAGGCAGAGGAAACAATAAGATGGATTGGTTAAAGCAATGTTTTTACAAAGCATGGGTGAGTACCATTCCAAATGAAATGTTTTAGGTGGTCCTTGCAGACAGCACTAGATAACACAGCGAGAAAGTTAATCTCTTTTCTAACATTTCTTTTATATTAAGGAGAAAGTGAAAGTGTCAGTTCTCTCATACTTCCTAATGTCTTTTTTTCACAGGGAAGAAACAGGTCTCAGACTCAAGAGTTTCACAAGTATCAGAATCTAGTTAAGAGAATGTTTAATAACATTGTACTATTGTACTTCATTTTTATAGTTTTATTTTCATAGAGCAAGTAATGCAGCTTTTCCATTAATGGTAATGATATAAATTATTGTAAAATAAATTTAACTTTAAAACTTAGAGAAAAATATTAAGTAAATAATAATAGCATAGATAATACTATAATTTTGCTAAAATCATGATACTGAGTAAAAGAATGATAGAAATTTGGGAAACATTGGGTTGAATCATTGGCAAGAGACTATCAAAATTTGTTGAATGAATGCACAAGCCACACTCCTGGGGTAACACTTCCAACAGAAGTTGCTTTCCTTAGAGATGCAGACAGCAGTGCGCCCTGACACATATAGGCCTACTGGTCTACTTGCCCTGTAGAAGAAGTACTGGGATTTATTTGTCTAATCATACTTAGGGATAGATACTGACAGCAGGAAAGGTATCAGTATTGCAAATAAAAAGGAAAGCCTCTCAGTTACATTCTTGCAGCTGCCACGAAGGTCTCCGTAGCACCTGAAGTGATAACCTATACTGTTTCCACTTCCTACAAGAGCTTCAGAGATTACTAAAGATATTGCTCCAATTTAGAAAAGCACTAAATACAAGATAGCTCCATCTGGCCAGGCGTAGTGGCTCATGCCTGTTGCCCCAGCTACTTGGGAGGCCAGGGCTGGAGGATCGCTTGAACCCAGGAGTTTGAGGTTGCTGCGAGCTAGGCTGACACCACAGCACTCAGAGTGAGACTGTCTCAAAAAAATAAATAAATAAATAAATGAAAATAAATTAAAAAAAAAAAGATAGCTCCATCTTTAAATCATAATGTCCTTTACTTAAAAATACTTAAAAATCCTAAATGTCAGCTGGGCACAGTGGTTCACGCCTGTAATCCTAGCACTTTGAGAGGCTGAGGTGAGAGGATCGCTGGAGCCCTGGAGTTCGAGACCAGCCTGGGCAATAGAGCTACAAAAAATTAAAAAATTAGCCAGGCTGTGGTAGTGCGTGCCTGCCTGTAGTCCCAGCTACTTCGGAGGCTGAGGCAAGAGGATCACTTGAGCCCAGGAGTTTGAGGTTGCAGTGAACTGTGATGATGCCACTGCACTCTAGCTCAGAAGACAGAGTGAGACCCTGTCTCAAAGAAAAAAAAAAAAAAATTAAAAGTATAGGGCTTTTTAAAGAGTCATATTTTCAGAACAGAAGAGGTTGTGCCAAGTGACTTCTCTACAGAAAAGCATAGTCTTCACTCACCAAAACACCCTGTCACTCCTGGGGCAAAACAGGAGGACAAGATTCACAGAGCTAACACTTCCCAACAGGAGGTCAGAATAAATACCACCTTTTTATTGAGGATCTCAGAGTTTTTATTAACAAACTACAGCAGAATAATTACTGAGCTTATGTTTGGCAAGGCACCCAAGGGAAATGTCCTAACTCACCAAAGAAGTGATTGCCATTGGAGAGACACAGCTGGGAAATATGCTACACCTGATTCAAGCTAGTGCAACACTGCAGGTTTAAGGATCTTGTGGGTGTGGGTGTGTATTCTAAAACCCATGGAAACATTTTTTTTCTTTTCTTCCTTTCTCTTTATCAAATATCCTCTTAAAAACCTTTTTCTTTTTTCTCTTTTTCCATTATTCTCAGGGAAAAACATTTTTTCTACTATGAATACTTCTCTATTTTGCAATTTGCTGACCTAGTAATTCCCATATCCTATACAAAGTTATTAAAGTGTAATAATCTGACTATCATTTCCACTTCCAATTATTTAAACAGAATCAAATATTTATTATGTCTTTCCATCCCTCTCTGTCCTTGCCTCATAATCTCTAAAAACTTTTTGAGGGGAACTAGGTCTTGCTATGTTTCCCAGGCTGATCTCAAGCAATCCTCCCATCTCAGCTTTCCAAATAGCTGGTATTACAGGCATGTGCCACCATGCCTGACTTAAAAACATTTTAAAATTAATAACAGTGGTAGAAGAAAGCACCAGAGCTCACCCAGTCACACAAGAGTGCAAAATCTGCTGAGAACTATGTAGCAAAAGAGAGTATTCATTCTTTGCAAAAGGAGAATGAATAATAAACTAGGAGTTCTAATAAGGTCATGGGTAGAGGTTTTCAAAAACTAAAAATGTCATACCCAAACTTATCAATTTATGATTAGTAATGCACGATGTACTGTGAAGATGTTTCAACTAATCAAATCTATACACAGAAAAGCTATTCCAATCCTACACACAAGCCGAATTTCAATCCACATCTCAACCCACCACAATTTCTCAATGAATCACCTCATAGTCCTGTCCATGTCTACTCTCAACGATATCCAGGAAGAGATGAGGTCGCAGGCAAGGTTTTCAACAGTTGTAAAAATCCTTAAACCTTGGCAGTCAGTACAAATACTGCAGTACCAAAACAGTGGTGCTGCTGAATCTGATTTTGACAAAGGGCTGGGTTCTCCAGTCATAATGCCTGTTTTAGAATCCCTGCTCTACAACTTCCTAGCTACAACCCTGAGCAAATTAATCTCTCTGGCCTTCAGCTCCCTATGATCACAATAATCTTACTACCTAATAGCCCACAAGTAAGCACTAATTAATGCTGACGGTTGTTGAACTTTTGGCTGGGGGGTGAGCACCACCATAGATTTGGTGGTGGTTTGTTCACTTGTCAGCTAGTGAATGTCTGAATTTAAGGAACAATAGTTGTTTAGGGGTACTGATGTATTTAAACAATAAAAGTCTGGAGTTCAAAAGTCAAAAGTGCTGAATTTAAGGACAGTCTGTATGCATTCTTTTCCTATTCCTGCCAGTTTAAACTAATCGCCTTAGAATTCCTAAAGAAAGCCTCTAATCCTCTTCCCATGTAGCTATAACAAAGCCACATAACTCTGACTTCAGTTTTGAGAACATAACACATTAATGTATCCCAGTTAATATGTCCTGATGTTTAACAATGTAAAATGGACATGGTGTTTCTTATCGGATAGTCAAAACACTCCTCATTCTCAATGACTATGGGACCAAAGGAATTCTCTTTGGTCTTCAAGAACAATTTTAAAAATCCAAGTATTCTTTTTTTTTTTTTCAGTACATGACTGTGCAACAACCCTAAAAATCCAATTATTCTTGAAAACAAGTCTTTTTGGTTAAAAAAAAAAAAAGTCTGCAGGCAGCTGCTACACAAAGCTGAAATTAGTGAAACTATAAACCCTGGATTCAATTCTCACCTTCTATCACCCACTTTGTACCGCCTTGTATGTATCATATCTGCTTTCGGAAAATATATACTAAGGGCAAGGGCATGAGAATATGCAGCCCTAGGGAAAAGAAAATCATAGTCTTCAGCTCAAAGTGAGGTGGTTTCTAGTATAATGGTTAAGAGAGTGAACCTGGAACAGCCCACAGGGGTTCAAATCCTAACTCCAAGAAATACTAGCTGAGTGGCCTTAGACAAATTACACATCTATAAAGCCCCAATTTCCGCATCTGTTTTAAAAAGGGAGGGGGGCCTGGAAAAAAACGTACCCACCTCATGAGAATGTGTGAAGATTAAATGAGATAACCTATATAAAAAGCCAAAGACAGTGACAGTGCCAGTGTATAGTGGTCTACACACTTTAGCTATTATTATTACCCATCTCGCGGTGGTGGTGTTGCTGGAATCAAATGAGATATGAGAGTAAAGCATCACAGAAATTACAAAATAAAAGCAGACGGATTGTGCCAGAAACATAACGTGAACAGCCCCCCCCAAAAAAAACCTAAACGATCCCAGCCCTGAGAAGCCTCCCTTTAGTATCCTTCACACTATAAACATGAGGTCAACTTTTCCAAAAAACCACTGACCTTGAAGCTTCCTCATCATTAACTGAGATAGACCAAGACCATACAACTATCTAAGAAGAAAGGAAATGCAAAAGGGACCATTATCCAATTACAGAACATCTCCGTTATTGAAAAAGCGTTGCTCCCAAACACAAATCTGTGGCTTTTCACTACCAGGTTAGCAGAATGACATCAAGGTCTTAAAGCCTGAGGGTTGAGGTAAGCGGTGTCGAGAAGGACCTACTTAGCACGCGGAAAGAAAGCTGCAGAGAAAACCACAGAGAAGCTGCAGAAAGAAAAAGCATTCCAGCAGTCCCGCATGCCCCTCTGACACCGCTATTTTGGGCCCAAGACCCCCTCCCCCCACCTCCCACGTGTGCCCAGAGCAGCTGTTTCTCTACCAAACAGCTCTGGATTAGGAGCTTGGGAATCCTGGGCCTGCTCTTGACTAGAGCTGGGTGACCTTGCATCAGCCCCCCTTTCCCTCTCTGGACCTCGGTTTCTCCATGTACACCGAAGCCCACCTAGCCAGACAACCCCCCTAGGCCCAATTCCCGTAAATAAAAACTCCCTGGTGGTGAGTTTTCCCTCAGGTAGGATGTCCCACCCTTATGCCGGAGCCGGCTTCCACCTGCGGGAAGATCTCCGGTCTCCATTCGAGCGCCCCCATCAACGCAGCCTGTGGGCAACCCAAGTGTCTACGCGTGCTACCGGGCCTGCCAGTCGGGCCAGCTCTGCCGACCATCCGCTGGCCCAATCGCGCAGCTACCACCTCAGGGCTCAGGAAGGCAGGGCCGGCGCCTACGCGAGGCCCGGGGCTGCGGCCTAGTGGCCCGCACGGCCCGCCCCCAGCGCCTGCCTGTCCTGCGCGCGGGCTCTTAGATCTCTTCTTGGGCCTTTGCCCCGGCCTCGGCAGCCCTCAGCGCCTCGGACTGGCGACTGGGCAGGCCGCAGGCACTCACCGTAAATGGGCCGGAGGCGCCTGTCGTTAGGGTCCTGCACATGGCCCCGCGTCGCCATGATGACAAGCGCAGAACCGCTGTGCGCACGCGCGGGGCAGGCCCCCGGGAAGGGACTGTTAAAGGGCCAGCGTCGATCTCGCTAAGTCTATCGCGATAGTCGCGGGGGCTGCAACTGAACGCGCCTGCGCAGAAAAGGGTGTATTTCCCCCAATCGCCGCTTCCAAAGCTGTTGTGCTTGTGCTTCGTAGAGGGAATCAAGCTGGCAAGAGGAGGCGCCTATTGCGATTGAAATCCCTTCCCAGCCACCTACTGGGAAGTGAGGAGAGAAGAGGAGAAAGTTCTCCGTCAAAATTAGGGCTCGGCTGCTCCTGTTTATCGTGTTTATCCTTCTGTCCTGAAAAACCAGTCAAACTTGGCTATGATTAATTGTTGAGGAACCAGGAACTCCTCGGGGACAGTGACCCAGGGAAAAGTAGGGGTAAGGGGCCTGATGAACAGTAAAAATCTGCCCCAAAATTTCGAGAACCCTCCACCCCTATCCTGGGGCTCAGCCAACTAAGAAGCATCCTAGATGAATTCACTATATGCATAAGGCCCTGCATAGACAGTGTGTTGCATGGTTTTTAAATGTATTACCATTTAATGTTCATAACAGCTCTGTATCTCCCTAGGAGGTAGGTACTATTACAGTATTACCTTCCCTTTTACTGATAGATTTATTCATACAAAACTTATTGAGTGCTTATTATTTGGCATGCTCTGTTTCAGGCACGGAGGATACATCAATAAAATAGACAGAGCCTTAATAGAGCTTTTTTTGTACTCGAGGAGACAAACAGTAAGTAAAGTAGACAATATATTAGATGGTGATAAATGCTACTGAGAAAAATCAAGAAGGGACTTGGGGAGGAGGTGAGAGATGGAGACAATTTTATAATAAATAGTGTGGTCAGGGAAAGCCTATCTGAGAAAGTGACAATTGTTAAATACTTTAAGTGGAAGAAGGAGCCAGGTAGGTGAGCAAGGCTCAGCGGGGTCATGACCTAAGGCCACATAGCTGTGATTCAAACCCATTTATTTCCGAGAACACTTATCCCCTCCATTACATTGTTACAGGCCCAGTGCAGTGTCCCCAATGTCAGCCTTAACCAGCTGGGGTTCATCCCTATTACTGATGTTCCCTCCTCCCTTTCTGGGCCTTTCAGTGTCCAAAAAAAAATGATTCTCCAACTCTAGTGGACATCTGAAACCCGTGGGGAAATTGATAGCCATGAGTTTCCTGGAGTTATACTCCTAGAAATTCTGATTCAGTCTGGGGACCACTCTTTGAGAAATACTAGTTAGGGGATCTAGATCAAAAGTCTTCAGAATCCACCAGAAGAACAAGTCAGCAATTGATATTAAACTTTTAAATATGCATACCTAGAAAAAAACTGTAATGAAAATAGTGACTAATAATAGTGGTCATTTATAATCATTTATTATGTCCAGAAACTGTGCTAAGCTCTTTTACATACATCATCTCATTTCATTCTGACAAACTGGTAGAATAGGTACTCTTGTAATCATCATTTTAAAATGAGAATTTTGAAGCATAAAGATGTTAGGTCATTTCCCGGCGTGGTGGCTCACGCCTGTAATCCTAGCACTCTGGGAGGCCAAGGCAAGCAGATCGTTTGAGCTCATGAATTCGAGACCAGCCTGAGCAAGAGCAAGACCCCATCTCTACTAAAAAAATAGAATGAAATTAGCTGGACAACTAAAAAATGTATGTATATATATATTTTTAAAAAATAGCCTGGCATGGTGGCGCATGCCTGTAGTCCCAGCTACTCGGGAGGCTGAGGCAGGAGGATTGCTTGAGCCCAGGAGTTTGAGGTTGCTGTGAGCTAGGCTGATGCCACGGCACTGTAGTCTAGGCAACAGAGTGAGACTCTGTCTCAAAAAAAAAAAAAAAAAAAAAGATGTTAGATCATTTCCCCAAGATCACAAAGTAATCTGTGGTGAAATTTTTGGTGGTCTGACTTCCAAAGCCACGGTCTTAGCGACTACACCAAAAACTATTACCAGTGGTTACCTCTTAAAGAGGTAAATGTTTTCACTTTTTACTTTATACACATCTGTGCTGTCTGATTTAATTACAATGAACATCATCACATTTTTCAATATTTTAAAAGTCTTAAAATGTATGTTGTCTGGGCGCGGTGGCTCACACCTGTAATCCTAGCACTCTGGGAGGCTGAAGCGGGCCGATCACTCAAGGTCAGGAGTTCGAGACTAGCCTGAGCAAGAGCAAGACCCCGTCTCTACTAAAAATAGAAAGAAATTAACTGGCCAACTAAAATATATAGAGAGAAAAAATTAGCCGGGCATGGTGGTGCATGCCTGTAGTCTCAGCTACTCAGGAGGCTGAGACAGAAGGATTGCTTGAGCCCAGGAGTTTGAGGTTGCTATGAGGTAGGCTGATGCCACGGCACTCTAGCCTGGGCAACACAGTGAGACTCCGTCTCAAAAAATAAATAAATAAAATGTATGTTTACAAACATGGCACACAAAAAAGGTAAGCACGTCAAACCTTTTGATCTAATAATTTATTCCAACACCATCATCAGCAGAGTGCAGAAAAATATAAAATTAAGGTTGTTTCCTAATAGTCCTAAGGTCCTAACTGTCCATCAATAGGGACTGGTGAGATAAATTATGATATATCATGAAATGGAAAAGATGCAGCCATTAAAATTAAAGAAGTAGAGCACCATTTATGGATATGGGAAGATGCCCATGACATACTGAGTTTATAAAACAGGTTAAGGAAGAATGTGTATGGCATGATAAAATAATGTGGATGGTTAACCATCTGGCTGACAAAGACAGACAGCTGTCAGCTACCTAGAGAGATGTTTGAAAGGACACAAATGTTAAGCTTCCTCATCGCTTGATGATAGAACTTAGAGGCCAATCTACTTAATTCTTTAAACTTTTCCTGTTTGAATTGTTTATAAAAACAAACAAAACCAAACAACAAAAACTCTCCCTGAAGAAAGTTTAAATCATTTCCTATAAACAAAAAATAAAAATTATCTACTATAAGCAAAAAAAAAAAAATAGTATTTCAGTAGAAGTGAGCACATTCAGCACTCAGATCTTTGTTTCTAATACCACTCTCCAATAGAAAGAACCCAGGGCTCCTTGTCTGATTCTAGGACAGGTACAAGGAATATACCAGATGAGGTTTGAGCATCTTGTATTGCTGTAAAGTACGAAAGTATAGGCTGGGCATGGTGGCTCATGCCTGTAATCCTAGCACTTTGGGAGTCCAAGGCAAGAGGATTGCTTGCACTCAGGAGTTCAAGACCAGTCTAAGCAAGAGCAAGAACCCGTCTCTATTTTATTTATTTATTTTTTTTGAGACAGAGTCTCACTCTGTTGCCCGGGCTAGAGTGCCATGGCATCAGCCTAACTCACAGCAACCTCAAACTCCTGGGCTCAAGCGATCTTTCTGCCTCAGCCTTCTGAGTAGCTGGGACTACAGGTATGTGCCACCATGCCCAGCTAATTTTTTCTATTTTTGGTAGAGACGGGGTCTCACTCTTGCTCAGGCTGGTCTCGAACTCCTGAGCTCAAACAATCCGCCTGCCTCAGCCTCCCAGAGTGCTAGAATTACAGGCGTGAGCCACCGCGCCCAGCCCCTGTCTCTATTTTAAAAAAAGAAAAAAGAAAAAGAAAGCACTCAAAAAACAAAAGGATAGGAACATGTCAAAGAGACACAGGAGCCCACCTGAAACAGCTCCCAATGACCAAAACTAGAACACTTTGATCAACAAAATAAATAATTGAGTATTAGATTATAACCTGAAGTATAAAATAAATATACATGATCCCAGGCTGATATGAATAAATAAATAGGAAGAAAGACAAATCTTCCTTGTAGAATTCCAAGCAATATGTGTAGATACTTCCCCACCCCAAGGTGGAGCTTAACCTTCCCCCTCTTCCCAACCTCACCCACCCTCCACTTTGAATATGGGCTGGAATTAGGACTGGTGTCCTAACTTTTAGTGCCCTAAGAGTTGAGTATAGAAAGGAAAAGTAATAACTTCGCAGCTGAGAAACCTTGTAAACACTACCTTGACTAAGTGATCCAGGTCAACATTATCAGTGCTAATTCATGTTGAGCGGTTCATATTATGTGGTGAGAAGGGTACTTTACCTCTGTAGTATTCTTCCCAAAAACCTATAACCCCAGACTAATCACGAGGAAAACATCAAACAAACCCAAATTAAGTGATATTCTACAAAATGCCTCGCCAGTATTCTTCAAAATTGTCACGGTCACGAAAAATAAAGAAACAAATTGTCACAGACCAGAGGAGACAAAGACGTCACAACTAAATGTAATGCGATATCCTGGTTGGGATCCTGGGGCAGAAAAAGGCCATTAGTGGATAAACTGGTGAAATTCAAATAAAGTTTAGTCCGGGCGCAGTGGCTCACGCCTGTAATCCTAGCACTACGGGTGGCCGAGGCGGGCGGATCGCTCAAGGTCAATAGTTCGAAACCAGCCTGAGCAAGAGTGAGACCTCGTCTCTACTAAAAATAGAAAGAAATTAGCCAAACAACTAAAAATATATAGGAAAAATTAGCCGAGCATGGTGGTGCATGCCTGTAGTCCCAACTACTCGGGAGGCTGAGGCAGGAGGATTGCTTGAGCCCAGGAGTTTGAGGTTGCTGTGAGCTAGGCTGATACCACGGCACTCTACCCGAGGCAACAGAGTGAGACGCTGTCTCAAAAAAAAAAAAAAAAAAGAAACTCAGGGACTGGGGCCCATAAAGCAGTGTTTTTACAAGTCCCCTGGTGATTCTGATTCAGGAGAAAGTTTGAGAATTGAACTTTTTCTTTTTTTTTTTTTTTTGAGACAGTGTCTCACTCTGTTGCCCAGACTAGAGTGCAGTGGCATCAGCCTAGCTCACAGCAACCTAAAACTCCTGGGCTCAAGGGATCCTCCTGCCTCAGTACCTGGGACTACAGGTGTGCACCAGCATGCCCAACTAGTTTTTCAATTTTTTGCAGACATGGGGGTCTCACTCCTACTCAGGCTGGCCTTTAACTCCTGGCCTCTAAGCGATCCTCCCACCTCTGACTCAGCAAAATGCTAGGATTACAGGCATAAGCCTAGAATCAAACTTTCTGATGGCTGGGTTAGGTGGCTCACACCTGTAATCCTAGCACTCTGGGACGCTGAGGCGGGAGGATTGCTTGAGCTCAGGAGTCTGAGACCAGCCTCAGCAAGAGTGAGACCCTGTCTCTACTAAAAATACATATATAGATATAGATATGGATAATGTCTACATCTATATCTATATGTATGAATAAAGAAACAAACTTTCTGGCCTAGCTCAGAGGCGGGCAAACTAGGATCCATAGGCCAAATCTCCCATACTACCTGTTTTTGTATAGTCTGTGAGCTAGGAATGGTGTTTACATTTTTAAATGCGTGAAAAAATCAGAAGAAGAAGAATATTATATGATGTGAAAATTATTTAAAATTCAAATGTCAGTGTCTGTAAATAAAATTGCATAGAAAACAGCCATCCTTGTGCATTTTTGCACTGTTTATGGCTTTCATGCTACAACAGCAGAGTTGAGTAGTTGCAATGGATACCACATGGCTCCCTGCTGAAAATATTTACTCTCTGGCTCTTTACAGAAAAAGTGTGCTGACCCCTGCTCAAAGTTAATGGAAAGCATTTAAATACTCAGAGGATAAAGTTATAAGGCAAAATACAACACAATCCTTGGGACATACTTATACATTATTCATTGTTTATCCAAAGTTCAAATTTAACTTGGTGACTTGTACTTTTCTTTGCTAAATCTGGCAACCCTACCCCAGGGAGAACTCCATGTCCCCAAAATCATGCTAACCAGCAAGAATGAAGGGTAGAAGTATCAGGCAAGCTGACCCAAGCATCACTCTGAGATGGTGTACCCAGATATCAGCTGGCTGAGGTTGGGCTTAGACAGAGGAGAGGAGGGAGGAAGAGACATGGGGTTCACCTTTGGTGTAAGTAAAAGAGATGCTGAGTCACCTGAGTTTCAAGAATTTTCCAGGAATGGAAAAATACAGCACCTTCAGCAGGGGCACATATGAGGCTCCTGGCCAGGGCTGTGGTTGCTCAGCTCTGTTCATAGGTTGCTTTTGTTGGCCCATCTCCAGAGGAATGCTGACAGGCTTGCCACCCAGCTTTCTGAACTTGATAAGGCCATGGTGTGATCTAGACCTACCTAACAGAGGCCCCTAGATCTTTAGGTCACCATCCTTAGTGGGATGTATTTTCCTCCACTCTGAAAGCCTGTTTGCCATCCAGGTAGGATGAATTGGCCTTTTTCTTTTCTCATTCCTGTGACTAGTGCTCAGAGCCTAAGACTGAAGCAGTGACCCAGCCCCATGTGGGCCTGTCCTTACCTGCCCCTGGGAGGCAGCTTCCACACCCTTTGGCAGGCCTGAGTCACTTCAGGTAACAAAGGAGATGACCACCAAGGGAGCCAAAAGCCCATTCGTGCTGTATGATTCAGAAGTTGGAACTCTTAGAGATGACGTTATGGAAAAGTTCTCACCATACAGCAGGTGTTCATGAAATGGTGGTTCCATTTTCTCAACTTAGAGCATGGGAGTACACCCTTCATTTGGTGACAGATTTGCTCTGGTGAGAAACCCTCTCCCTAAAGGGCAGTGAGGCACATGGGTGCATTGTACCTGAGAAGCTGGGGACACAGGGAGGAGGACCCTATTGCTTGGGTGTGGTGATATGGGTGTGACTCTTCTAGTTTTTCTTTGTTTTTCTTTTCTGTCTTGATGGACTTGTTCCAATACCTAATGCTAAACAAGACAATGACATATTGCACAGTTTTCATGGTTGATTTCCTGCACTTTTGACAGTGGAATAAACAGCACCTCTGGCTCTGAAATCAAACAGATTCAACTTTAAATCCAGGCTCTGACATTTATAAACTCTGTGATCCTAAGCAGATGAAGGAACATCTCTGAGTCTCAGTTTCTGCATTTGTAAAATTAGGATAATAAAATAGCCGGCACGGTGGCTCACACCTGTAATCCTAGCACTCTGGGAGGTCGACGCAGGAGGATTGCTTGAGGTCAGGAATTTGAGACCAGCCTGAGCACAAGGGAGACCTATACCTATTTTTTGTCTATACGAATAATAGAAAAATAAGCCGGGCCTGGTGGTGTGTGCCTGTAGTCCCAGCTACTTGGGAGGCTGAGACAGAGGGATCGCTTGAGCCCAGGAGTGTGAGATTGCAGTGAGCTATTATCCCCACGCTGTATTCTATCCTTGGCTGAGGCCCCTTTCCAACACAATCCTCTCTGTGCAGTGGCTGTCTCCCCAGCACTTCCAATGCTGTCCACCAGGTGGCATATGAATACCAAAAAGCCCAGGCCAAACCAGAAAGGATTCATCAAATTTTGTTATTCTTGTATAACAAAGCGTAGCAAATATGCTACTTTTGTAAGCTATATTTTTATAATTTTATAGTCAACTTTATTGAGGTATAATTTACATGCCACAAAACTTACAGGCAAGCTGAAAATTGCGCTTTTTAAGCACACAATTTAATGATCGTGCAACCGTTACAATAATCCAATTTCAGAATATTTCCATCACCCTATTAATATCCCTCTATGAGCTAGTATTTTTGCTTTTAAAAATTATGTAATATTTCAAGATCTGTAAAAGTAAAGAGAATATCACCCGTGTATACATATCACACAGATTTAACAAATTTTAACATTTGGCAAGTATAGATGGACTCATATGTTACATGCACATTTCTTCTCCCAACCTCCCTGCCTTCCCAGAGATAACTGCTGTTTTGCTCCCAGAGTATCCTTTCATCCATGTTTTAATATTTTTATTATATATGTATATTTCTATAAACAATATGTGATATTGTTTTGTTTCCTTTAAAAATTCCATAAATATTTTCATGTTATTCATATGCTTTGTAAGTTGCTTTTTCACCTGCTATTTGGATAAATATTCCCTAATTGCACTTTGATAAGTTTGTATGCATTTGCCCTCTCACCACCAGCATGTAAAAATGCCAGTTTCTCTTGCCAACACAATGTGCACTCAAATTTTGGGATCTTTGATAATCTCATAGTGAAAAATATTTCTGTATAATTCTAATTCATGTTTCTCTGGTCAAAATGATATTTAGTATATTGTCATCTGTTTAAGACCAGTTTGTATTTCTTTTTCTTTGATTAGTTTGCTCATGTCCTTTGGCCACTTTTTTCAGGTTGTTAGTCTTTTCTTTCTAGTTTGTAATCACTTTTCTTTTCTTTTTTTTTTTTTTTTTGAGACAGAGTCTGACTCTGTTGCCTGGGCTACAGTGCCATGGTGTCAGCCTAGCTCACAGCAACCTCAAACTCCTGGGTTCAAGTGATCCTCCTGCCTCAGCCTCCCAAATAGCTGTGACTACAGGCATGCGCCACCATGCCCGGCTAATTTTGTCTATATATTTTTAGTTGGGCAATTAATTTCTTTCTATTTTTAGTAGATACAGGGTCTCCCTCTTGCTCAGGCTGGTTTCGAACTCCTGACCTTGAGTGATCCTCCCGCTTCGGCCTCTCAGAGTGCTAGGATTACAGGCATTAGCCACCACGCCCAGCCTGTAATCACTTTTCTTTTTCTTTTCTTTTTCTTTTTTTTTAAGAAACACCGTCTATCTCTGTCACCCAGGCTGGAGTGCAGTGGTACGATCATAACTCACTGCAGCCTCAATCTCCTGGGCTCAAGTGATCCCCCTGCCTTAGCCTCCTGAATAGCTGTGGCTATAGGCACATGACACCACACCTTGCTAATTTATTTTTTTAAGGAAATTTTTTAAAAATGCTGGCTGGGTACGATGGCTCATACCTGTAATCCTAGCATTTTGGGACGCCCAGCCTGGAGGATTGGTTGACGCCAGAGTTCAACACCAGCCTGAGCAAGAGCAAGACCCTGTCCCTACAAAAAATAGAAAAATTAGCTGAGCATGGGGCAGACACCTGTAGTCCCAACTTCTTGGGAGGCTGAGGCAGGAGGATCACTTGGGCCCAGAAGTTTGAGGTTGCCATGAGCTATGATGATGCCATTGCACTCGAGCCCAGGTGACAGAGTGAGACCCTGTTTCAAAAAAGAAAAAAAAGTATGTTGCCATGTTACCCAGGCTGGTCTCAAACTCCGGACTTCAAGGAATTCCCCTGCCTTGGTCTCCCAAGTAGCTGGGATAACAGGTGTGAGCCACTGTGCCCAGCTGGTATGGGTTTTGTTTTGCAATGAAGAAATGTTTTATTTCTTTTTTTGCAGCCTTTCCCCATTTCAATATCATTTTTAAATTACTTTATTAATTCTTCTTGGGTTTTTTTCCTTTTTAAAAATAAGACAAGATATCGTCAACCAGTCTCCTAATATTTTTATGGTTTCATTTTTAAACAGGTAAATCTTTGATCCATTTAGAATCTATTTCTGTATAAATAACAAGATGGGTTTCCACTTTTATTGTTTTCAGTTGTACCAAACCCTACTTATTTGAATAACCCATCATTTTCACAAAGCACATAATGCCATCGTTATCATATGTTAAATTTCCATATGCATGTCTGGCTAGTCATGGAACAGTTTATAGGCTCCATTCAAGGGAGGTCAAAGGTCAAAGCTGGGGGCCTGCAAATGGGAATCCATGCAGCTGGCTGGATTCTCTGTTCTGAGTGTGCACTTGCTCTGTACAGCCTCTGAGCCGCTGGCCTCTTAGGAGAGAGTTGGCAGCTGCATTTGGCTGCCGGTTGCCAAGAAGGAGGCCCTTGATTTGAAATGAAGGAGGCTCCGGGAGGTGGTGATGCTGTATAGTTAGTTCCCTGGTAAAATAGAGCATACGAGACAAAGGATTAAAACCAGCCAGGAAATTGACAAACTGATTCAAAAATTTATCTGGAAATGCCAATGACCTTTGATAGCCAAGATAATCTTGAAAAAGGGGAAGAGAGTAGGAGGACTTGTTAGGTAGATGGTTAGGATCTCCAGCTCTTCTAGGGACAAGGGTTCTCTGCTTTGGTGCTGTTTCCAGCAATTGCCCCATCTGGGAAAAAGGATAAGGGCAGGCACTTCATTTTTGCCTTTCCCCACCCTTAATCCAATCCTGAGCAACTGCTACACCTGGAGAAGAAGGGAATGCTTTATCAATCTAGGAATTCCCCAGCCTATGTATAATAGGCTTTAGAAAGTGACCTAGAGTAACCTAAGGGTAATTAATATGCCATTAGTTTGAATCTGCATTAGTGTTCACCACCGCCACCCTGGCGTGGGCTTTCTTAGAGGGAGCTCATATATGCATATATATGCTCATACATGTTCCCTGCCTGAGATTACTCCGTCGTATCGGACTTGCTGGTGAGTTTTCCAAGAAAAGAGTCAGAGGACCAGGATAATAGTCTGGACTTGCCACTTTGGTGGTCATTCTTCAGCCAAGACCACCAAGAACTGAGGGCAGACTCACACCCTGACATCTTTGGTGCCAAAACCCAGGATTCTGACAGACTTATATTACTAGATTTCAAGGCCCAGGTGTGCCAACACACCTGACTTAGGAACATTTTATTTCTGACCAGAAAAGGCAGCCAGGCCACGGTGATCACAATGGCAGCACAAAGGATTTAGGTTGTTAGGCTTGAGGAAGATCTGTTTCTTGGGTTACCAAGACACATCTGTGTGAGAGGATTAAATGGAATTCTCCTTAGGTAGAGTTTCTCCAACCATAGTTTAAGAAATATCCTATGCTTCCAATTCCTGTAAAAAATTAATTAAATATAACTAAAAAAAAAAGAAACACCGTCCAAGCTCCCACAAGAATCATTATAGGGCTTGTTAAAAAATACAAATTTCAGGGCAGGTGCAGTGACTCATGCCTGTAATCCCAGCACTTTGGGAGGCCAAGGCAGGAGGATTGCTTGAGCCGAGGAGTTTGAGACCAGCCTCAGCAACAGTGATACCCCATCTCTACTAAAAATAGAAAAATTAGCCAGGCATGGTGGCTCCTACCTGTAATCCCAGCTACTCAGGAGGCTGAGGCAGGAGAATCGCTTGAGCCCAGGAGTTTGAGGTTGGTGTGAGCTAGGCTGATGCCACGGAACTGTAGCCCAGGTGACAGAGTGAGACTCCAGCTCAAAAACATAAAAGAGAAAAAAGAGCCTGGCATGGTGGTGTGTGTCTGTAATCTCAGCACTTTGGGAGGCCAAGGCAGGAAGATCCCGAGGGCCCAAGATGGAGGCTAGAGTGAGGTATGATCAGGCTACTGCACTCCAGCCTGGGAGGCAAAGTGAGCCTGTATCTATAAAAAAATAAAAATAAAAGACTTGCTATAAAGCTACAGCCATAAGAACAGTGGAGAATTGTCATAAGGATAAGCAGATAGATTAGCAAAACAGAAAGTCCATAAATAGACTCTACATATACAGTCCCTTGATTTATGACAAAATCCCAAGTGCAATTCAATGGAGGAAAGAATTTTTCTCCCAGTAAATGGAACAAAATCTTTAACTCACACCATACACAAATATGAATTAAAGATGAGTCATAGACTTAAATGTAAAAGATAATAAGGTTTCTGGAAGAAAACACAATATCTTTGTGACCTTGGGTAGGCAAAGATTTCTTAAATGGGCACAAAAAGCACTAATGATAACACATAAACTTTTCCCTTTATTCAACACTTCCTGGGCACGTGCCCAGGCAACAATACTGCAACTTTCTAAGGGCTCAGATTGGACACTGACAGGAGGCAACTGGATCCAGAGGAGGGGCAGCTTACCCAGAGTTCAGGGAAGGCTTCTTGGAATATGTGAAATCAAAGGCAAGCCTTGAAGGCTCAGGGAAGTCAGGCTGTGGCAGAAAGAAACAGTGTTTGGGAAGTCCTGGCAGAGGGAGGCGTGGATGGGTAGAACTGTAAGATATTCAATTTGATAGCAGCAGATGGGCGGGGCTTGACATAGTCTCAAGAATGTGTCTATTATTAATTGCCCTTTAATTGATCATTTAAGCCAGGGGTTGTCCAACTTCACTGAGCACAGGAATCACCCTGTAACTTCTAAAATGAATATTCTGGGATGGCACCATAGAAATGTTTATGCGGTAGCTGCAAAGTGGGCCTAGGAATCTGCATTTAAACTAGTCCTCTCCTTCTTCGCCTCCCCCCATGCTACTTCTCTTGCCAGTCCTAAAACCACTCTCTGAAAAATACTAATTTAGCACGAAGGTCTTTCCCCCTGGAGAAACCGGGAAGTACTTTCTTAGGTGGCGTAAGGGAAGAAACTGAGGGCTTTCTTGGAAAATCAGATCATGATGCAAGGGACCCTACGAGTCTCCTCCCCTAGACACAGGAAGGATCTGCGCAGGCGTCTGAGAGAGGAAGCTGCCCGAGGAAGGGAGGGAGCTCCAGAGAACTCTGCCCGGCAACCCCGCAGCCTGGAAAATGTCCCAGCATGCTCTGGGGCCTCCCAGCCAATCCCAGTCCTGCTCATGAATATGCATGAGTCCCCAGTTGTCAGCTGGGGTTTTGAGCATCTTCCTCCCTGCTCAAACACCACACCACGCAGACACATACACACACACACCCCTCATCCTTCCTCTTCTCCAACAATAGTTGGCAACATCTCTAGCTCCCTGCTTCAAAACTGACAAACTAATATAAACATTTCGGGACCTGAGGATATACCAACAGAATGTTTCAGGGCCTGCCACCTCCATTAGGAAACTGGCTTTCAGCACTGGCTTTACAAAATATTTCTCTAGTAATAGATGAATATACTTGTGACTATGTGCAAAAAAAAAAATGGATATTTAAAGTCTACCCTGAAAGAGCTAAGTCCATTGGGAATATAAGGGTGTGTGTTACCTGTCCTTTCATGGCAGACATTGTCCTTTGCCTCCCTAATAGCTATCTTCCCCCTTATGCCCTGGTAGAGGTCCTACTTCCCCTTCCCACGTTGTTAATTACCTAAGCCCCTCTGGGTAATCATGAGATGGCCGGCTAATGGGTGAGTGCCTGAGTTACACCCTGGGTCACTGAGAAATAAAAGAAGATGGAACCCCAAAACTTTTAGGTAGAAATTAAAAGTCTAGTTGAAAAAAAGCCAAGGCTAAGGATTAATAACTCATGCGAGCTGGAGATATGTATGTACACATGGATGGCTGGAACTTTTAATAACCAAAAGCTAAATAAAGCCATACTCTACAGCTCAGCCAGCAATTCCACCTAGCAGAAACCTGGTGTACACCTAGCAGAAACAAACATCATATCTAACAAAGAACAAGAATATTCATACTTGACTGAAACTGGAAACAAGTCAAATGATCATCAATAGTAGAATGGGGGTCGGACGCTGTGGCTCACACCTATAATCCTAGCACTCTGGGAGGCCAAGGCGGGTCGATGGTTTGAGCTCAAGAGTTCGAGACCAGCCTGAGCAAGGGTGAGACCCCGTCTCTACCAAAAAAAATAGAAGGAAATTAGCTGGACAACTAAAAATATATAGAAAAAATTAGCCAGGCATGGTGGCGCTTGCCTGTAGTCCCAGCTACTTGGAAGGCTGAGGCAGAAGGATCGCTTGAGCCCAGGAGTTTGAGGTTGCTGTGAACTAGGCTGATAACATGGCACTCTAGCCTGGGCAACAGAGTGATACTCTGTCTCAAAACAAAAACAAAAACAACACAGTAAAATGGGATAATAAATTGTGATATAGTCCCAACTTATTTGGAATAGTATACAGCAACGAAAAGGAATGAACTAAGGCTATATGCAACAACATGGGTGAACATAACATTCAAGATATTGCATGAAAGAAGTCAGACACAGGCTCTATGTGGTGGCTTATGTCTATAATCCTAACACTCTGGGAGACCAAGGCAGGAGGATCAGTTGAGAACAAGAGTTCGAGACCAGCCTGAGCAACAAGTGAGACCCTATCTCTACAAAAACTAGAAAAAATTAGCCGGGCATGGTGGTGCATGCCTGTAGTCTCAGCTACCCAGGAGGCTGAGGCAGGAGGATCACTTGAGCCCAGGAGTTTGAGGCTGCAGTGAGCTATGATGATGTCACTGCACTCTAGCTGGAATGACAGAGCAAGACCCTGTCTCAAAAAAATAAAAAATAAAAAAAAAGAAGATGTCAGACACAAAAAAGTATATACCGTAGTGTTCTATTTGCATGATGTTCCAAAACAGGCAAAACTATTTTTAAATGCAAAGGCCAGAAAATTTGTTACTCTGTAGGGCTGGACCGTAGGGAAGGGACCTATACCAGGGAACATTCTGGTGCTGGAATTGTTCTATTTCTTGGTGGTAACTTGGGTGTATAGAAATTCTACCAAGGAGTGGAATTCTCCTAGAGAAATGAAAGCATACATCCATAACAAAACCTTATATACGATTGATCAGAACAACATTAGTCATAATAGCCAAAAGGTGGAAGCACCCCTCTACTTGTTTGCTAGAGTTATTACAACAAAGTACCACAGACTGTTAGAAAAAGTATTTCCTCACAGTTAGGGAGGCCGGAAGTCCGAGGTCAAGGTATCATTTGGGTTGATTTTTTCTGAGCCCTCTCTCCTTGGCTTGCAGATGGCCACCTTCTCCCTGTGTCTTCCCATGGTCTTTCTAGAGGACACCAGTCATATTGGATCAGGGCCCATCCTAATCACCTCATTGTACTTAATTACCTCTTTGAAGACTCTATCTCCAAATACAGTCACATTCTGAGGTATCGGGAGTTAGGACTTCAACATCTGAATTTTGGGGTGATATAACTCAGCTCATAACAAGCCCAAATGTCCATCAATTGATGAATGGATAATTGAAATATGATATCTCCATATAGTGAAATATTATTCAACAGTAAAAAGAATGAGGTACTGCTAAGTGCTACAACATGAATGACTTGAAGACATCATGCCCCGGCTGGTCTCAGATTCCTAGACTCAAGCAATCTACCTGCCTCCTCTTCCCAGAGTGCTGGGATTTCAGATCATCAAGTGAAAGAAGCCAGTCACAAACGTCTATACGTTAGCTGGGCATGGTGGCTCACGCCTGTAATCCCAGCACGTTGGGAAACTGAGGTGGGAGGATCCCTTGAGGCCATGAGTTCAAGACCAGCCTGGGCAACATGCTGAGACCTCATCTCTAAAAATAAAATAAATAAATAAAAAGTTTCCATGTCGTATGTATGGTTCTATTTATATGAAATGTCTGAACAGGCAAATCCATGGAGACAGGGAGCAGATGGGTGGTTGCCAGGCCAGGCACAGAGATACAGGGATAGGCATAGAGCATGACTTTCTTTTTTTTTTTTTGAGACAGACTCTCACTCTGTTGCCTGGGCTAGAGTGCCATGGCGTCAGCCTAGCTCACAGCAACCTCAAACTCCTGGGCTCAAGCGATCCTCCTGCCCCAGGCTCCCAAGTAGCTGGGACTACAGGCATGCGCCACCATGCCCAGTTAATTTTTTCTATTTTTTGGTAGAGACGGGGTCTCACTCTTGCTCAGGCTGGTCTCGAACTCCTGAGCACAAACGATCCACCTGCCTCGGCCTCCCAGAGTGCTAGGATTACAGACATGAGCCATTGCGCCTGGCCAAGCATGACTGTTAATGGGTACAGAGTTTCTTTTGGAGATGACAAAAATGTTCTAGAATTATTTTTTTTTAATGTCTACCACAGAAGAGAATGTTCCAGAATTAGATTGTGGTGATGATTGCACAATTCTGTGACTACACTAAAAAGTTGTTGTATGGTATACTTTAAATGGGTGAATTGTCTGGTGTGTGAATTATACCTCAATAAAGCTGTTCTAGAGTTTCAAGCTTCTAGAAGCTACACCGCTGAGCGCCTGTGATACCGCGTGGAAGCTGCAGCTGCACCTCCTGAATGGGCCTCCCAGCCAGCTGGGCACCTCAGGTGAGAACTGTGTCTAGGCCAGCGCCAAACCCACCGTCTGCAGTTGGCTTCCCTGCTGCTGTGCCCCTGCAGCCAGGTCGGATGGCCCAGATGGCAGCCGCTGCAGGTGGTGTGGCTGTGGGCTCTGCTGTTGGGCACACACTGGGTCATACCATCACTTGGGGCTTTTCGGGGGGAAGTAATGCTGGCGGTTCAAACCTTGACATCACTCACAAGAGCCTCAGGGAAGCCAGCCAGCACAGCCCCAGCAGTTCTGTCCTTGCTTCTGAGATGGAGCAGTCTTTGGAGTTTCATCTAGGAATCAGGGTGACTGAAAACTCTGTGAGGGTTTCAATGAGGTGCTGAAACAGCGCAGACTTGCAAATGGATTATTCTAATCAAGAAGTTCAAATGGAAGAAATGGGAAATTGGTTCTCGTGACCAAGTTAATTTAGCATAAAAATGTAATTGATCGTGAAAGTATAAAGCATAAAACCATTAGTTAAACCTCTTACATCATTAAACTTCCTTGCTTCTTTGCTTCAGAATTGCAATGAAAGAGGGTGTTCTTACTGTGTAGAAGTTCCACATGGGATGGTAAAGAATTAGGGGCTGGACAAATGATTGTGTGGCCTCCTTAATGCAGCTGTAGTGATGTTATTCTTTATGAGTTAATCAGGAAAAAAAGTGATTTTTTTTTTTGTTTTAAAAAGCTGTTATTTAAAAAAGTCATTAGGCCGGGGGTGATAGCTCACTCTGTAATCACAGCACTTTGGGAGGCCAAGTTAGGTAGATCGCTTGAGGCTAGAAGTCTGAGACCAGCCTGGGCAATGTAGCAAGACCTCATCTCTACAAAAAAACCCCAAAAGAATTAGCCAAGTGTGGTGGCGTGCATCTGTAGTCCCAGCTACTCAGGAGGCTGAGTCAGGAGGATTGCTTGGGGCCAGGAGTTTGAGGCTGCAATGAGCTGCAATGATTGGGCCATTGTACTCCAGCCTGGATGACAAATTGAGACCCTATGTCTAATAAAAAATAAAAAAGATGTATGCACTTTATGGTGTGTAATTATACCCCACTAAAATTTAAAACAAAACAATAACAGCACCTTCCTACCAGAGGTATTTGAGAAGATGGGTGGAAAGGGAGGAGGTATTTGGGATGGGGTGCTTGCTGGACGCCAGGGAGCCAGGGACTCACTCACTGCCAGAGCTGCCTCTTGGTGCACCCAAAAAAGTGCCAGGAAGATCAAGCATGGATTGGCCTAAAAAGACAGAGGGAGCTGAAGAAGGGCTGAGTGCAGTGCAAAGGATACAATGCCTGAGAGTAAAAAGCAATCCAGTTTGATGAAAACAAATTTAGTTTCAGCCAAACAAAACTGCCTTTTAATGTTTATTATAAATCAGCACCTGAACAAAACCATCGACTACTTCAAGCTGGAGATAAAAATCACGAGCACCTTGATGTAATTTTGCAAATATGAACTGCGAGCCTTCCATGTGTCCAAGTCCATGCTAGGCATGGGGCCAGGAATCTGTGACTCTACTGAGCTGCTTGCTGGGAAGTAAAAGTGGGAGGAAGGGAAGAAGTTGGCAATTAGAACCACAAGGAAGAGCTGCATTCTGTCAGGGAAAATCCCTAGCTTTGAGCAGGGGCTGAGGCTGGGGGGGAGCAGAGGACAGTTCAAGAGGACAGGGACAGGGGGAGTTTGGGGAGCAGGAATCACACTGGCTTCTCAGACTCGATAGTGACAGCTTTGGCTACAAGAGAGGGATTCCCTTCCCCCAGCCTGGCAGGGCCCTGAGTTTGGCAGAGCCTGGGAGAATAGGGCAACACCTCTCCCCTAAGACTTTATCAAAATTCCACTGCTGAAAATTCCAATGCTGAATCTGCCACAGCCCAGAAAGGCCTTTTAAATCATGACACCAGAAATTCAGATTCAGTTAAGCTGGTGTGTTGGGATAATGGGTGGTTGTCCAAGAACAGAAATATAAAATATTATTATTTTTATTTTAGAGACGGGATCTTACTCTGGCACTCAGGTTGGAGTGCAGTGGCATGATCACAGCTCACTGCAACCTTCAACTCTTGGGCTCAAGTGATCCTCCTGCCTCAGCCTCCCCTGGGCTAATTTTTTTATATTTTGTAGAGATGGGGGTCTCACTATGTTACCCAGGCTGGTCTTGAATTCCTGGCCTCAAGCAGTCACAGGCCACTGGGCTGACCTGAAATTTAAATTTTTAACAAGCCCTCTAATGTTCTGATGGGGGGTTGAGGGATTTTTTTTTTTTTTTTTTGGAGACAGTGTCTCCCTTTGTCACCTGGGCTAAAGTGGCCTGGCATCAGCCTAGCTCACAGCAACCTCAAACTCCTGGGCTCAAATGATTCTCCTGCCTCAGCTCCCAAGTAGCTTGGGATTACAGGTGCACACCACCACACCTGGCTAATTTTTGTATTTCTAGTGGAGATAGGGTCTTGCTCTTGTTCAGGCTGGTCTCAAACTTCTGACCTCCAGCAATCCTCTGGCCTCTGCCTCCCAGAGTGCTAGGATTACAGGTATGAGCCACCACGCCTGGCCTGAGGGATGTTTCTTAAACTGTGGTTGGAACAACTCTATCTGAGGAGAATTCCATCTAATCCTCTCAAACAGATGTCTCCTGGTACACCAGGAAGCCAATCTTCCTCAAGCTTAATCTAAACCCTTTCTGGGCCGGGCGTGGTGGCTCACGCCTGTAATCCTAGCACTCTGGGAGGCCGAGGCAGGCGGATCGCTCAAGGTCAGGAGTTCGAAACCAGCCTAAGCAAAAAGCGAGACCCCGTCTCTACTAAAAATAGAAAGAAATTAATTGGACAACTAAAAACATATATAGAAAAATTAGCCGGGCATGGCGGTACATGCCTGTAGTCCCAGCTACTCGGGAGGCTGAGGCAGGAGGATCGTCTGAGCCCAGGAGTTTGAGGTTGCTGTGAGCTAGGCTGACACCACGGCACTCTAGCCAGGGCTACAGAGTGAGACTCTGTCTCAAAAAAAAAAAAAAAAAAGAAAAAGAAAAAGAAAAACCCCTTTCTGTTGTGGGGTGGGGTGTTTTCTTTAAAAAAATAAAAATAAAAAATAAACCCTTTCTGCTGACATTGCAATTATCATGCCCCTACCTGCCTTGTTTGGTCAGAAATAAAATGTTTCTAAACTGGAGTGGTCCCCTTCAACAGGGGACTAGTAATAAATAAGTAAACTGGAGTGGTAGCTCATGGCCACAATCACAATACTTTGGGAGGTGAAGGCAGGAGGATAGCTTGAGGCCAGAAATTCTAGATCAGCCTAGGCAACAGAAAAAAAAAAAAATTAACAGGGCATAGTGGCAAGTTCCTGTAGTCCCAGCTACTCAGGAGGCTGAGGCAGGAAGATCACTTGAGCAAAGGAATTCAAGGCTGCACAGTAAGCTATGATTGTGTCACTGTGGATTGTGTCACTCCAGCCTAGGGTGACAGAGTGAGACACTCTGTCTAAAAATAAATAAATAAATAAAAATCCTAAGCTTTTTTTATTTCTGCTGCTGGATATAGGCCAGTAAAAATAAGGCACCCAAGGGGTTAAGTGAACTTTGGGCTTGTCATTATTTCTACTTTATTCCTTGCTACCCTAAACCATGTTGTCTCTTTCCACCATGAACTATGAATTTAGAGGAACTTCTGGGTCACCTGTACAAGGGGAGATAGTTGTCCCCAGGAGCCAGAACTGTCATTTTCTTGCTTATTTATTCAAAATGTGTTTGTACCAAGTGGGCAAGTAGGTGGAGCAACTGAAAACCCTTGTACACTGCTGGTGGGAATGTTAAATGGTGCAATCACTTTGCAAAACAGTTTGGCAGTTTCTTGTAAAATTAAAACATAAACTTACCATATGACCTAGCAATTCCACTTCCAAGTATTTATCTGAGAAAAATAAAAACATATGTCCCCAAAAGACTTATATAAGAATGTTCATTGGCTGACCTTTATACATATTAGCCCAAGACTGGAATCAATTCTAATGTTTATCAATATAAATTGTGACATATCCATATGATGAAATGCTATTTGGCAATAAAAAGGAATAAACTAGTGTTATGATCAACAGCATGGATGGATCTCAAAAACATTTTGCTGAGTTAAACCACCTTGTTCAGAAAAGGACACACTGTATGATTCCAATTATATGAAATTCTAGAAAAGACAAATCCCTACTATAGTATTAAAAAGTAGGTTAATGGCTATCAGAGTCTAGGTGAGAGATTGGGGATTAACAGAGATAAAGTGGTAGAAATAGTCTATATCTTGATTGTAATGGTGGTTACATATGTTGAAACACATTTCATTATGCACTTACTATGGCTGCTTTTATTGCATGTAAATTATGCCCCCAAAATTGAAAAAATTGGGGTAAAAAGAAAACATATATTGATGTCATGGATCATTCAAACATAAGGTATACATAACAGTCAACAAGGTCTATAAATCCAATTTATAACTGTCTCATTAATATATTGTATGCATGCAGACAGATTCTTCCATAAGTCAGGACCACAGGGGAAAATATGGATTCCTTCTTTTTCCTGCCTATAAAAATGACCTACTTACAAAATTATATGATTTAAGAAGTGGAAGTTCATTTTGAACTCAGGTTTCCAAGGTCCACAACTGATAATGCATTGTTCTTCTAGTTTATTTTTAAGTCTATACTAACTTTACATAGACAGCTTAATACTACTAATATTATTTATTAAGAATGTATTTACAAATGTAGAATTCTATTTATATATTTGGTTTGTCAATTTTGTTTCTCAGAGAACAGTATATTTTGCCTACCTTTCCAGACTTGATTCTTATACTTTTTGTATGGTTCTACTGAACCATAATTTCTATTTAACTAGTCCCATTTTAAGAGACAATTTGGTACTTTATTTTTTGAGACAAAGTCTAACTCTATCACCCAGGCTGGAGTGCAGTGGCATGATCAAGGCTCACTGCAACCTCCAACTCCTGGGCTCAAGCAATCCTCCTTTCTCAGCCTCCTAAGTACCTGGGACTACAGGTGTACGCCACCAAGCCTGGCTAATTTTTCTATTTTTTTGTAGAGACAAGGGGTCTCACTTTTTCTCAGAAAGGTCTCAAACTCTTGGCCTCAAGCAATCCTCCCTCCTCAGCCTCCCAAAGTGTTAGGATTACAGGCATGAGCCATTACACCCAGCCAATTTGTTACTATTTTTCACTCCTTAAACAACAATAGCCATCTTTGTAATTACACAGGATGAGTATTCCTGTAGAATGGATTCCTAGAAGTTTCTTTGGTCAAAAGATGTATACAGTTTAAAGCGGGGGGAAATTGTTCCCTTTCTGTGGCTATGGATGCAGGATATGTGGGGAGGGGAAAGATATATATTCTTAGGGATTCAGATTATTATTATTATTTTGAAACAGAGTGCAGTGGCATCAACCTAGCTCCCAGCTACCTCCATCTACTGGGCTCAGGCGATCCTCCTGCCTCAGCCTCTCGAATAGCTGGGACTATAGGCGTGTACCACCACGCCCAGCTAATTTTTTCTATTTTTAGTAGAGATGGGATCTTGCTCTTGCTCAGGCTGTTCTCGAATTCCTGAGCTCAAGTGATCCTCCTGCCTCAGCCTCTCAAAGTGCTAGGATTACACGTGTGAGCCACCGAGTCTGGCCAGGGATTCAGATTATTATAATGTTTTTTCATCAGATAAGATTATTAATTGTTAGACACAAACGCCCAATTCTGGCTGACTTAGCAAACATGGATGTTTGTTGCAAGGATACTGTATAGTGCACAGAATTGCTGGACAGTTTTTTTTTAACAGGATGAATGAGTTTTGTGGGCCAGATTGAGACTTAAATCACCACAATTGTGTCTCTATAAGGAAATCTGTTTCAAAGCTCAGAAACCTGTTACAAATCATCTAAATTACTGTTGTGGACCTCAAGACTTTGTGGATCCTCACTGTGGGTTCAGTGGTCTCATAGTTAACTGGGTTTCCCCACGAAAGCATATATCACACTGGTAGTCATTGCTATTGAGCGCCTCTCACCTAGCAAACTCTGGGAGGGCAGGATCTTGCCCGCTTGTTTGCCAGTGAAGCTCCCAAGTCTTATCTGGGACCTGTCATGAAGGTTGTACTGTATACATTTGCTGAGCAAACCAATGAAGGTGGTGCTGAAGTTGTTCTGAACTTCAGGTATTGGTTATGCTGGATTTGAAAATAACATTTTTCTAGAACCAAACCCACCATAGGAAAAAAAAAAGAAAAAAACATTTATTTTTTATTTTTTTTTAATATTTTTTTCGTTTTTCTACTTCCCAGGTGCTGTTTCCAACTAAGAAAATAACATTTTATAACCACAATGTCTGCCAGTAGGTTACTGGTTGACTAAATCATGGCACATCCATAAAAGGGCGTACTATTGAAAAAGTATGAAGACACACTGGATACATATTCTTTTTACTTTTTGCTGATAGTGGATAGCTCTCCAAGACAGTGGTAACAACAACAACAACAAGGCAAGGTGCAGAACAATATTGAATGGTATATTCTCTTTGTGTAAATATATAAAAAGGAATTTATATAATCTTTCATGCATATGTGTATATTTTATTTAGTTACTTATTTTCTGGAACAAATCAGAATAAACTGATAAAAATTTTTTTTTTTTTTTTTGGAGTCAAAGTCTCACTCTGTTGCCCGGGCTAGAGTGCCATGGCGTCAACCTAGCTCACAGCAACCTCAAACTTCTGGGCTCAAGCGAGTAGCTGTGACTACATGCACTCACCACCATGCCCGGCTAATTTTTTCTTTGAGACAGAGTCTCACTCTGTCACCTAGGCTAGAGTGCCGTGGTGTCAGCCTAGCTCACAGCAACCTCAAACTCCTGGGCTCAAGCAATCCTCCTGCCTTAGCCTCCCGAGTAGCTGGGACTACAGGCATGCGCCACCATACCTGGCTAATTTTTTCTATATATTGTTAGTTGGCCAATTAATTTCTTTCTATTTTTAGTAGAGACAGGAGTCTCGCTCTTGCTCAGGCTGGTTTTGAACTCCTGACCTTGAGCGATCCTCCTGCCTCGGCCTCCCAGAGTGCTAGGATTACAGGTGTGAGCCACCTCGCCCTGCTGATAATAATTGTTTTTAGTGAAAGTGACTATGGGTATGGGGAGGGAAGGTTTAACTTTTCTCTTTTTACTATTTATGTCTACCATTTTAATTTGTTAGCCTTAAACATTGCTTTTAAAAAGAGTTATCTGTGTTAATCTGAGTAATCAAAGTAAGAACTAATATTTGTTTTCTCTATACCGGGTACTTCTTCAAAATCCAAAATAAAGAATAATGAAGGGTTTCTATTTCATTTTATTTTGATGTCAGTATACTTCAGACAATACCTGGGCCTTTTTTCAGGTACAACTGACTAGCGGGAAATTATCTTTCTAATTTAAGCACTGCATATACCCATGTAGGTGTGCCAAAAAAAACCACTGTTGTAATGATAATAACAAATCTTTGGATAGAGATTTTCCCAAACAGTCCTCTTGTGAGAAACTTCCCTTCCCTGGGAGGTAACTAAATTATTACTTTTTTTATTCCAGACGTCTTTTTAAAGAAATGCAATAATTCAAACATACAGAAAAGTAGACAAAGCACAGAATGTCCCCTTGCAGTTTATATCCTCGAATGGAACCAGTTACTGACTTCACTCCCCTTAGATTAGTTTTGCCTATTTTTGAATTTTATGTGTTTGGAATCACACAATATATTGCATATTTAAACTAAGAATTCCATCTTGTTATAGACATTGCTTTGTAATCTGCTTTTCCTGCTTCATACTATCTCACGAACATTTTGCAATTATAATCTACAATGGAATTATGATTTTCTTCTTCTTTTTTGATCTCTCTCCTCCCACCATAGAATCATTTTTAAATTGCTCCATTGTTTGTAATATATGCTTGGTTATACTTATATAATTATTCCACCCTTTTTTATTCATGAGGTAAGAGGATCTCAGAGAATCCATTCAGGCAGCAAGTGTGGAAACTGGCACTCAAACCTACATCTCAGTCTCTCATTCTTTCACCGCTAAAAAGGAAAGTGTTCAAATATAGTCAGAGCTTTGCAGCAGTCTTACATGAGGGCATTATAATAGCAGCAAGAATGACTAATAAGTATTAATGCCTCATGACAAGTGAACAAATGCCGTTAATTATGCTAATATATTAGACATCTTAGTAGTGTCTGCACAGAATTATTCATGCAAATGGTATTAATCTGTGTTGGGTGCAGCTGCTAGACGGAACATCAAGCTCAGCCAGCTCTCAGCCTCTTTCTCCAGATGCGCAGGAGGTAGGACTTCGAACGACACGCCCTCGTGGAGCTCCGAGGAGCCAATCGACGCGCAGAAGGCGGGGCTCTGGGAGCGACAACGGTATTATCCAATGGACTGACGGCGGGACCGAACGGGACCAATGGGCGTGCTCCTCCTCGACGGTCGGAAGTGGTGAGGCAGCTCTGGGGGCCGTTGTTCAGTGCGGGAGCTGACTGGGGAGGCTCTAGGTCTGTGGCTAGCGGGTGTGCTCGGCGTCTCTCTTCGCCTCTCAGGTGAGTGTAGCGTCGGCCCGCGCCTGGGGAGCGTCCTGCGGCCTCCAGTTCAGGAGGAGGCCGGCACCCCGGGGGAAGGGCGCGTGGGCGAGGGGCTCTAGGCCCGGGGGTCGCGGCGGTGAAGAGAAGGTGCCCGCGCGGCGGCGTCTCCTCGGGCGCCCCGAGGAGGCCGCGCTTTCTGCTCAGGGAGCCGGAGCCTCGGCAGCCTGGGGCGGCGCCGCCCCCTTGGCGGCCTTGGCCTGTGGCGCTGGGAAACGGGCGTCGCCCGCAGCGCTGCTGTGGCCACCGCGCCTCGGGCGGAGCCGGCCGGACGCCGGCCTGGGCTTGCAGCCCGCGCCTCGAGCTGCCGGCGTGGGGGTCGCGGGTGGCCCAGTGCGGCCTCCGCGCCGTGGGCCGGGGTTCGAGCCCCGCCCTGACCAGCTGGTGCGGCGGGTGACTGTCTCTCTGACTTTCCCTTTCGCAGTCTCTGAAATGAGAGGATGACTTTCACCTCAGGATTGTGGTGGGATTAGAAAGCCTGTCCGTGCAAGCGTTGAGCAATGCTCCGTCGCGCGGCGAGCGTTCCCCGGGTTCCTTGCGAAGGGTGCCCTCGCCTCCCGTCCCCGACCTGCCGCGGGAGGGCGTGGCTAGAACCCGTCTCGGGGTGTGCACCCCGCCGGGCAGTCCCGCCACCTCGGGCACAGGGGCGGTCGCGTCTCTAAGGTCCTGAGAGCTGGCCAACCCCCAACGGGCTCATTCTGAAGTTTAAGGCTTTTGTGTGTGTGTGTGCCAAAGTCCTTCCGTCCACGCAGTCGCTCGTTTGCTCCTCTCAACGACCTTCTCAAGTATTGTCACTAGTCTGCCCGAGGAATCCGAGGCCCAGAGAGGCTGAATCGCACAGGTGCCGAGTGGCAGAACTTGCCAGAACTTGGCCCTGGAGGAGGAGCTGACTCCCAGCCCCGCGTGCTACCCCCAGTCCCCTTGCGGCTGGGGAGTGAGCGCTCCTCATCCCAGGCCCTGGGCTCCGTTAATGGAGCACACCTAAAATCAATCGGACTGCTCTGGGGAAAGTACCTGGACTTTCTCCTTCAAGGAACCCGGTGATTTGTTTTCGTAGGTAGTGAGTGCTTCCTGTCCCTGGTTAACATTTCACATCAAAGGGGGTATCTCGAACTTTGCCATTCTCTAGTTTATTGATTGATTGGGACAGAGCCTCGCTCTGTTTGTTGCCGGGGCTATCAGCTCGCAGCAATCTGAAACTCCTGGGCTCAAGCGATTCTCCTGCCTCAGTCTCTCTAGTAGCTGGGACTACGGGCGTGTGCCACCATGCCCGGCTAATTTTTTCTATTTTTAGTCGTCTGGCTAATTTCTTTTTATTTTTAGTAGAGACGGTCTCGCTCTTGCTGCTTTGTACTTCTGGTCTTCGTTTGAATGTTATCTCCCAGAAAGTTCTCTGACCACTCTTATCTAAAGTAGATTTCTTGTCACCACACTGACCCTATGTATATGTCTGTGTGTGTTTTCATCAAAATACTCACCTTAGGTTATATCGTTTTGCTTATTTTTCTCGACTACTAAATTGCTGTGTTACGTCAGACACTATATTTAATTTGTAAAGTATCCTTAGTGTCAGTGCACTGTGGCATGCAGTAAAGTCTTAACATGTTGAATGAACAAGTGAACACATGTTTTGAAAAGTGGCGGTGGTTTGATGTTGCCAAAACCTTAAAGAACCTTATTGGTGGGCAGGATTTAAGACCGTTTTTGCATCTTGGAAAGGAATAATCTAAAGTAAATATTGGTAGTAAAGTTGCCAGTGCTTTGCTTCTGCATTGATATCTTATTTAAAAAGAAGGAAAAACTTTATAGTGAAGAAACTTGACAGAGACCATCTCCAGTGTGGTCACAGTTAACATCATCAATAATAATAGGACTGTTGACATCATGTACCTTCTGCTATCATGCACTGAGTGGAACACAACATCACTCCTATGGTTTCCTTGACAAAAATGTATAACCTGAATTTAATCATGAGAAAACATCAGACAAACCCAAAGTGAAGGACATTATATAAAATAAGTAGCCAGATGCTTAGCAAGGTCATGAAAGATACACTTGATCTTAGCCAAAAGGCCGAGAAGCGATTGGTCATGAAAGATAAAGACTAAAGAAATATCCCAGATGACAGAAGATTAAAAATTAACAATTAAATGCAATGTGTGATGCTGGATTGTATACTAAAGTGGAAAAGGGGCATTAGTGGTATGGTTGGTGAAATTTGAGTAAGATCTATAGATGAGTTACTAGTATTGTATTAGTGTTAATTTCCTATATCTGAGAATTTTACTGTGGTTATTTATGATGCTAACTTTTTAAGATAAAATTTTAAAATATGCTAATCATCTTTATCGTTCCAGTTTTAGTATATGTGCTGCTGAAGTAAGCACTGGTGTTAATTTTTAGGGATATTGGTGGAAGGGTAAAAGGGAGTTCTTTGTACTGTTTTTTTTACAACTGTTAGTCAAATTATTTTAAATTGAAAATTTAAAAATAATAAAAAGAAGGAAACCCTCAAGGGTGTTGGGTGTTAAAGTGCTTTAACACGCTGGTTTTGGTGACATTTTCTGTATTGTAGTTTATTTTGTTTTTTGCATGTCATCCTAAAAGCAGAAATGGAATAGAAAGTTAACATTTCTTTTTAGTTTCCAGGAAGAGCTAAAAATGGCTGAATTTCTAGATGACCAGGATACTCGACTGTGTGATAACTGGTAAGAAATTTAAGAAATGTTTTTGGAATGAGGACAAACTAGCTTCTTTAAAGAGTTGGTTTATTTATTGGTAGGTTAAAATTGCTAGCCATGTAATATACAGTGCAATTAAATGGAACCAGAGCTTTCTAACAATTTTGGATGAACTGCCTGTTTCAGTAAGTTTTTTGTTTTGTATTTTTGAGACAGGGTCTCTGTCACCTAGGCTGATCACAGTGGTGTGATCATAGGTCACTGCAGCCTTGGAGTCCTGGGCTCAAATAATCCTCTTGCCTCAGCCTCCTGAGGAGCTGGGACCTTAGGTGTGTGTGCCATCATATCTGGCTAATTAAAAATTTGTAGAGGCAGGGTCTTGCTGTGCTGTCCAGGCTGGTCTTGAACTTCTGGCCTCTAGCAATTTTCCTACCTCTGCCTCTGAAAGTGCTGGGATTTCAGGTGCGATCTACCATACCCATCCCTGTTTTAGTAATTTGACAGGATGGTTGGTTTAGGCAGAATAGAGTAGTGCTAGAATGATAGGATGAGGCTAGGTGTCAGGGCTCTGATTCCTGCCATGAATTAATGACTTTTGGTAAGTCACTTGACTGCTATGGAGCTTCACTTTTCTTACCTGTCAATAAATGAACTTATTTTTTGTATGTCTGAAAAATATCATATGTTTGAAAAAAGGTAATGTAATAAATATAATATTTGGACCAGTTCAGTGTTTTTCAAAGTATGATGTAAGAATTTCCCTGAGTGGTCACATTGGCTGTCGTGGGGTTGATTGGGTTTTTAGTAAACTTGGCTCTATACCTAGTGACAGTTCAACTAGACCAGCTCAATCTTAACTTTTCATGAAGGATTTGCTGCTTAAAAACGTCTGGTTGAACTCTTAAGGCAGTCAGCCTTAATCACTATCATTTCATGATTCTAAAACTGGTAGTGAAGACTGATACAGTCTTGAACATTAAGGTTTCTGTTTAGATGTTTATAACCCACGTGAGTTACAGGAAAGACCAGCTCTTTCCTGCTGAAACGAAACCTAGGCATACAGTTAATAATCAGCTGATTCCTGGTGGAGATTTCTCAAGAACTTAACCTTGATGTTTTGGTGCTATACGAGTGCTCTTACTGTAAGCTAAAGATAAA
>CAUYPO010086166.1:0-15795 GCA_963574435.1 Cheirogaleus major
AGGTGGGAGTAGTAGCCCTTAGAGGTAGGCATGAATTCTAGGCAAGGCAGACATTTTAGATAATGAGATGGACAGAATAGGATAAAAGGATTTCTGGCAGGGAAGCAAGACCCTGCACGTCTGAGCCAAAGGTTGGGAGTAAAATATATTGGAGTTCAAGAAACCAAGTAGACTTTCTTGGTAAAAAAAAAAGAGTCCAGAGGCTACTGAAGGTTTTAGTGATGGTGGGCAGAGAGAACAGATATTTGCAATAATTACTATCCCAAAAATGCTTTATTAATAGAATAAAGAGATGAATAGGTAGTAAAGTTTAATTTATGGATTTAAAAATGGTTAACCGAAAAGAATTTGGAGATACCTCAAAGACCTTAAATAGAAATACCATTGGACCCAGCAATAGCATTATTAGGAATCTACCCAAAAAAAGCATAAGACATTCTATTATAAAGACATCTGCACCCGAATGTTTATGGCAGCACAATTCACTATTGCTAGGACATGGAAACAACCCGAGTGCCCGTCAATTCATGAGTGGATTATTAAAATTTGGTATATGTTTACAATGGAATATTACTCAATTCTAAGAAACGACAGTGAGCTAGCACCGCTTATATTATCCTGGATTAAGCTTAAGCCCAATATCCAAAGTGAGGTGATACAAGATCAGAAAAATGGGCTTCACATCTACTCGCCATCAAATTGGTACTGACTGATTAACACTATGGTGCTCAAATGGTGGTAGTGTTCACCAGGGATTCAGGGGTTGGGGGAGGCAGACCCACATCTGAGGGATGTGGTGAGCATTGTGGAGGAAAAGGGCATGCCTCTAACCCTTGCTAGGGAGAGGCAAAGATATAAAATGTAACCAAAATGTTAAAAAAAACCCAAAACATTTATGGGGTGTGGGCAGGTGGGAGGGGGGAGGAGGGAGAAGAGGATGGGTATATACATACTTAATGAGTGAGATGTGCACCATCTGGGGGATGGTCACGCTTGAAGCTCTGACTCAAGGGGGGAGGGGAGGCAACGGCAGTGTGTGTAACCTTAACATTTGTACCCCCATAATATGCTGAAATAAAAAAAATGGTTAACTGAAGCAATTTTGTTTAATGTGTTAAAATATGTTTGATTATACTTGGTAATAATCTGATCATGAATATTATTTTCATAATTTCCACTAGCTCTTAGGTTTATGTGAACCAATTTTTGAAAATGAACTGGACATATAGAGACATCTTGAGAAACTAAGTACATTATTTATGCTAAACCCACTTAATAGTAAATTAAAACAATAGCATTATTTTAAGATACATTATGTACATTATCCTTTTGTACCCAGAACTACCAACAATTAGTGTGCATAAAAGTGACCATGAGTGTCAATATTTTCAAAGTCCACAGGATGAATATGTTTCTTCAAGATACAGGAAATTAGGATTTTCAGATGCAGCCTCATACGCCTGATTTTCCTAGGAAAGGAAATAAAGGTTAATTTCTAAGTTGAATGGTTAGGAAAAATTAGGATTATACACACCTGTTCATTTTGTGTTGAAGTACACATTTGTTTCAAGAAGGACCAAATGTCTACTTCATTGCAAAATGAGCAAGTGCCCATCAATACACAAGTGGATTAATAAAAGGTGGTATATGTATACTATGGAGTACTACTCAGCCACAAAAAACAATGGTGATCTAGCACCTCTTGTATTATCCTGGATAGAACTGGAGCCCATTCTACCTCTACTAAGTGAGGTATCACAAGAATGGAAAACCAAGCACCACATGTACTCACCATGAAATTGGTATTAACTGATCAACACGTATGTGAACATACAGTAGTAACATTCATCGGGTGCTGGGCAGTTGGGAGACGGGAGGAGGGGATGGGTATATTCACACCTAATGGGTGTGGTGCACATTGTCTGGGGGATGGACATGCTTGGAGCCCTGACTCGGGCGGGGCAAAGGCAATATATGTTACCTAAACATTTGTACCCCCATAATATGCTGAAATAATAATAATAAAAAAAGAAGGACCCATTGCTCATAGCCTTGTGGGTCAGATGCATTGCCCAGCTGTATAGCAGGAGTGAGTGATGGTCAGAGCTGCGCTCACTTGCCTTTGCTCTGTTGGATCCAGTGGTGTTTTCCTGGTGGTGACCTAGAAGGTGGTGTAGACTCTTGGGCTGCCTCCTGAAGATGCTGTGGCTGGTGCTGCTGCCCATTATCAAGTTTCTTCATATTGTCTCCATACTGCCCTTTCTCAGTCCACAGGCAGATGTGAGCATCTCAACGAATGGCTTGGAGGTTGAATGCTTTTAATCTTACCTAACGTGAATCAAAGCAAATAACTAAAGGAGATCACATTCTAGTTACTGTCCTGGTCAGTGCCATGTTGGACCTGTTGAGGCAGAATAATGTTTGGAGATTTTTAAAAAATATTCCTCTATCCCTCTATTTTTTCCTTTTTCTTTTATGCAGGTAAAACATTAGACACTTTCTTTCATCAGAAAAGGTTCATGGAACAGCATAAAATAATTGTTAAATATCATTGAACACCTTTGGTGTGACAGAAACTTTCCTGAGCACTTTATAGATGGGAACTTCTTTAATTCTCACAGCACCCTGCCGAAGTGGGTACCATTGTTATTCCCATTTTTCAGATGAGGACATAGAGTTGCAGCAGCTACATCGTAATTGTACAAAGCAGAAATTTCTGTCTGGCACTTTCCTTTCCGAAAGGCCAGCATCCCTTGAGAAGATTAAAATTGGTGTCCTGGAAATAGAGGAGAGAAGAAATGTCTCTAAGAGAAAAACAAGCCAGAGGAGGATTTTCCTACAGGTAAAGGGAGACTAGGAAAAAGAGGGAGTTTTTTGGATCCCAGAAACAGCAAAAACTTGTCCTCTGCTTCCTGACTAATAATTAAAATACTACAGCTTGGTTGGCAAACACATGCAGCCTATGGGCCAAGTCCAGTTGGCTACCTATTTTCATAAATAAATTTTACTGGAACACAGTCATGTCCATTTGTTTACATATTGTCTGTGGCCGCTCTCATACTGCAGTGGCAGCCTTGAGAAACTATGATAGAGACCATATGGTCCCCACAGAGCCTGAAATCTTTATTATTTTGCCTTTTAGAAAATTGGTTGCTAACCTGTGTTCTATGGTGTTGCTATCGCCATATCTACTTTAGGTATGACTATTTTACATCAATCTGATACTCAGAAAGTATTTTCCTGTGTCCTATGACCCTTTTAAAACTCGAGCAGTATTTTACAAGTTGTGGGTTAAGCTAATTCTTGAAGAGAAGCTTAATAATTCTTGAGGTTTAATATTATTGTTAAAAATCAAACTTTATTTTGATTTCTAGGCATGTATCTTTTATTTACTAGAAGTAAAAAATATTTAAAATAATTTCCTTAAGTATATATGAATTCGATAATTATTTTTAGTGTATATTTTGGAAGTGTAACATTTTCTTTTAGCATTATCTATTGTGTACCTCTTCTTTTCTAACAAGTAATTATTACTTTTATCCCCCTGACCTCAGTTTCACTGATTCACCCTCCCCTGTAGCAATTTAAAATAGTGCCAGGGAAAGACGCTTGTCCCTATCTTGAATCTGTCAAGCTGCTAACTAGTTTCTTCTCAGGTGTCTGCTGAAGATGAAGCAGGTTTTCCACAAATGTGTTTCAGAGACTGTTTGGCTAGTTTTTCATCATCATTTTCAGCTACAACAGGGTCTTGACCAAGAAGAGGTAATAATTTTACTCTTTGTGCTCTAAATATTTTGCCAAATTGCCATCTTAATATATATTAGTAACTTCACATTTATTTGGCACAGGCAACAGGGTCTACAGAATAATTTATGATCTAAATGCAGCTTGAAATAGCAGAATTGCTGCCGGTGCTTAGAAATTAATTCAGAAATCACTATCTGTAGCGTAATGATTTACCATTGTTTTGAACCATACTGTGGAACCTAAGAGTATTAATTAAGAATTGTGGCATGAAGCCAAATAGAATTTGGTAAAGTTTCATATTATAGCAAAACAACCAGATATCAAATTATTTTGAATATAATAAACATTTTCACATTTCCAGGTCAAGGGTAAAATCACCAGAATGGAACTTCTGGAACCACTGATGTACTATGTGTTCATTAGCCACATCCTTCCCAAACACTTTACTGATATTTCCAGCTGTCTGCACAGCATTGGTTCCATGAGGGAACTCATATTAGAAAATAACATGAATTTTTGACTTATCCATGGTTTCACAAAAATTGCTCTAAAAAAAATTTGAAAGATAATCACAAGCCATAAACCATGCATTTGAAAGAATGAGGATGTGCCTTCACAATAAAAATAAAACAAGAAATGTCAAAGTGAAAATGTCAGAGATATCAACTGTCAAACTTAGTTCTTAAGGAAATTGGACATTTCATACTTAATGACCTAATACTAACACATAGGGAAGCATATCAGTTAGAAATTAAAACCTGACATTCAAAATTCACAAAAAACTCCCATTTGCTGAGAATTTAATTAACAACTCTTTAAAAAAGTACTACGTAGAAAGCATTTTGTTAGGTGATGCATAGGTTTCCAAGCTGAGTAAGATATGGTCCTTGCCCTCAAAGAGCTTACAATGTGAGAGGTAAGATAAAGCAAAGCAGAATATTATTACAGAAAGACATCCTCAGGTTAAATGAAAATTTTTACAGTTACCCTAATGAGGCTCTCAATGGCCAAAGAAATGAGTGCAGCATAACCCACCTGACACCCCAAACCCACTGTATTATTTACAATATTCTTTTAAAACCTATTCAAGAAGTATGAAGTTTTCCTCTCCTCTAACATATTGGAAAACAGGAGAATCTGTCTTTTGTGGGAGAGAAATAGATAGGCTAAAAATGGAAAAATAAAATGATATCCAAGGAGGGCCTGAGGTAAGTATAAGTAGACAACTGGGTGTTAGAAAACTAGAAAAACAAGTTGATAGACAATGGGAAAAAATTGGGGACTAATTCTGGATATCGGGGTTGTATGGCTTTGACCAGGTTTCTTTGCACTTCCAGGAAATGTGTGCGGCCAGTAGCCTGGGTGAATATATTAATAAAAATATTGTGGCAGATGGACAACTCAGAAAGAAGCATACAAATATTAAAGGGTGTTATGGTTAGTTGAATAAATAATAAATAAAAAGTCATTTTTTATATAGGGTGAGAAATTCTTGAAGTGAAAATTGTACTTCAGTGTCAAATTTGCTGGCTCATGCTAATAATTAATTCAGGAGGGGTAGACACTTTACAGCCATGCATCATGCTGGATCACTACGATGATGATACTGTCTACTTTTACCATCTAGCAGAAGCTTGTCATGTAATTTTTTTCCTAGCAAAGAAATCTCTGTCAGCTTTGCTAAAACATAGATTTGTTGTCTGACATTGTTCTTTCAGGGTTTCACTTTATGAGGCTACATGTGGTTTGATTCTAATGGCAACTCCTGTTTGTTGTTATCTTTCTGGGTAAGTGGCTCCCTACTTTCACTTATGGCCTCAGGCAGATTGGGCCAAAGATAGTGCCACATTAGACTTGTGTTTTTTTTTGAAGAAAATACAGTTCGTAAAGTCAGTGGACTCATATCTTGATGAAGAATGTCCAGATAAGCAGGAAGCCTTTGAAAGTGGTTAGTTTTTCCACTATATGTAATGGGCATCAGGATTCATTCTTTCGATTAATAATTAGTGAGTGCTTGTCATAGGCCAGGCAATATTCCAGATGTTGGCAAGACAGTGGTGAATAAGCCAGGCCAGAACCATAAACTAAACAAGTTTATTAAACAGGTAAACAAGTACATGAAAAAAGATAATGATAATTGCTAAAAGAAGACACAAAAAATGATGGGATAAAAAGTGATAAGGTATGTGAACAAGATCTGGAGGTCTGAATGTTCTAAGCAGAGTGAATTAAACCGCAGAAAATCAACAGCTGGACAGAAGGAACAAGGCTGTGTGGGAAGAGACTTGTCATCCATTTCCCAACATTGGCTCTATAGAAAACATTCATGTAAGCCATCTTTAACAAAGGTCCATGAGCAAATACAATTACTTGACAGTCCTACTACTATCTCTTTAAAAACAACAAAAGGTAATTTCTCAACTTTAAAAATCCAAATAAATAATTAGTTTTTTTTTTTTTTTTTTTTTACATTTATCCCTTTTCTATTTGCTGGGAGAAAAAAAACAGTCCAATGGCAAGTGAGGACATTGCATAGAAAATCTTTTAAATCTCAAACCTACATAATACCCCAAAGAAGGAATAAAGACCACCACTGATTTGGCACTTTGTAGAAGTCGTCCTGAAAATTAAGAATCCTGGTAGCAGTTGATATATGAGGGATCCTCAAAAAGTTCATGGAAAATGTGTATTATGAAAAACTATGTATAGATTTCAAATATTTTTTCCTAAAAATAAGTTCATACTAACTTTTTATAATGCCTGAAAAGCATCTTATTTGAGGTGCTAGGAAGGATAATACATCAGTTTCAAAAGAGTTCCTATCAGAGCAACATGAATTATGCTAAAATTGAAGCAAGAACAAACATCCAATTTATGATGAAGCTTCAGTAGAAAAATGGTGAAATCATTGAAGTTTTATGAAAAGTTTTTGGGAGTAATGCCCCCCCCAAATTAGCAGTTTACAAATGGATAACTCATTTTAAGAAGGCACAAGATGATCTTGAAGATGAAGCCCACAGTAGCAGAGCGTCTACAACAATTTTCAAGAAAAAAATTCATCTTGTTCATGCCCTAGTTGAAGAGGACCAACAATTAAGAGCAGAAACAATACCAACACCATAGACCTCTCAATTGGTTCAGCATATACAATTCTAACTAAATAATTAAAGTTGAGCAAACTTACCACTCAATGGGTACCAAAACTATTGTGCCCATATCAGCTGCAGACAAAAGCAGAGCTTTCAATGGAAATTTTAAACAAATGAAATCAAGACCCTGAAGCATTTCTTCAATGAATTGTAGCAGGAGATGAAACATGGCTTTACCAGAATGATCCTGAAGACAAAGCACAATCAAAACAATGGCTATCAAGAGGTGGAAGTGGTGTGGTTAAAGCAAAAGTAGACTAGCCAAGAGCAAAGTTCATGCAGACAGTTTTTTTGAGATACTCAAGGCATCTTGCTTCTTGACTCTCTGGAGAGCCCCCAAAATGTATCTGCTTATTATTAGAGTGTTTCAAGAAAGCCAAAGCTTTATCAGAAAAACACCTGGGAAAGCTTCACCAGAGAGTCCTTCTCCACCACGACAATGGTTCTGTTCATTCTTCCCCTCAAACAAGGTAAATTTTGCAAGAGTTTCAATGGGAAATCATTAGGTATCCACCTTACAGTTTTGATTTGGCTCATTCTGATTTTTTTTTGATTCCTAAACATAAAACAGTCTTTAGAGAGCATCCATTTTTTTTTTCAGTTAATAGTATAAAAAAGACTGCATTGACATGGTTAAATTCTCAGGACCTTCATTTCTGTAGGGCTGGGCTAAATGGCTGGTGTCACTGCTTACAAAGTGTCTGGACCTTGATGGACCATATGTTGAGAAATAAAGTTTATATTTTTATCTTTAATAACATTTTCCATGAACTTATGGAAGTCCCCTCATATTTACAATTCTTCCTTTGCATTATTTGGAATTTAGGTGATGAACAAAAATACCTTAGCACGTGTAGATTCTGAGAGCATACCTTTGTCCATGAAAGCCTTAAGGCACAAAAGTCCAGATCTAGGTCTCATGGCTTATGTAGATGAAATTGAAGGCACTGGGGATAAACCAATGATTTAACTATTATATAGAAATATTTTTTTAATCTAGTTATCCTCAATTATAAATTCTTGATCTAAAAACATAAACTTAATGTGTTATTATCTGTGAAACACCTTGCAAGATTTATATACATATATATATATGATTTTAAACATATATAATTTTACACACAAACATACCACAGATGATTTTTATTTAGTTTATTCACTTTTAAAGCACTATTAGCCCAGTTTGGTGGACGAGGAAACTGAAGCTCAGACCTCTTAATAAACTTGAACATATTCACAGTAAAACTAGGATTTTAACACAAATATTTCTGACTTCAAAGCCCATTGTTTTTTACTCTGTTCCATGCTGAATTTGGAAATTTTGATAAAAAATTAAGGCTTTTGTTTGTTTTGTTTGCTATTTTTGATAATCAAAGGATAAGTATAAATAAGTTTCCAGGGGAGGAAATTTACTTAACCTACTCAGACAACAAGCAGGTTTCTAGATTTTGGAAATGTGTGGACATTAAAAAATTGGCACCCAAAAAGCAAAACAGTTTTGTTTTATATAATTTATTGAGGCAGAATTCCAAAATTGTTATTGGAAATGTTTTGTTAATTTTGTATAATTATTGTGGGATGTAGAGTTAATAAATGTGAGCACCCAGGATATTTCTGGATGCACTGCACAAAACACTTTATAGCTATTGTCTCCTTTAATCTTGCCCCATTTCACAGACAAAGAACCTGAGGTGCAGATAATTTAAGTAATTATGCAAGTGGGAGAGCTGAGCTCTCACAGCTCCTAAATGCCAGCCAGCTGTGCTGCTCTAAAATCTAGCACCTTTGCAGTCTGAAAGAATTAACATTCTTTATAAATAAGTGGAATAATTACGATCATTCACTCTTTCAGAAGAGACTACTTCTTACTTGGTTCTAATAGTGAGATTTAGCCTGGATATTATAAAATCTAGATAATTCTTTTACAGATGTAAACTTTGATAAACCTTATATATCCTTCTGTTTATCCTTTTCCCAGGAAATTTTGGAATATTTCAGGCCATTAGAATCATTTACCGTTAACTGAAACTTATGTGGGAACCTTAAAGATTAAATGCCTTTCTTATTATTTATCATCCAACCTCCTATTATACTGGAACAAGGTATTAGCAGTTGGGAAAAAAATAGAACCACTGGCTGTTTGACAAAGACAAATTCCTATACAAGGACTTGTAGGTCAGAATGAACTTCATCCCTAATATCGCTTCTGATTGATTTATAAGTGGGATGGACTTTTTATTCATATTGTAGCAGAATAACTCCTCTGGTGGGCATGGTTGTAGCCAGAGTTTTAAAACTTTGTAATATAGCTCATCACTGTGATTTCAACTTTCCAAAATTAATTCTATTTCTACTACTGGAAATGTTTTACTTTAATCAAAAACTTTCAGTTCCCAGCAAGTTTTGTATCCACTGATTCAGTAATCCATATACTCAATGCATAGGTTTGAATTGTGTCCATTATCAAAGCCTGTAATCTCAGCAAGTAGATATGGGGTCACCAGGAAAGCTAGCCACTAAATGTGGCTGACTCAGTACAATTCAAATAGCATATCACTTTCAGATATAGGTAGCACATTAAAAAGAAATTTCCTTTATCAGGTCCTATGAGCTAAGAAATCAATGTTTTCTTTTAATGAGGAAGTAAATTTGGAAAAAACAAACGAAGCCATAGAGATCAACCTTGGTTTCATTTAAATAAAATGTATGTCCCATTATAGAGAAGGAATATTTCAATCTTGTTGAAGAGGTAAATGAGAAACCATGTTTCACTGTCAAGATGTATCTTGCACATTTGATGGAAAATTACTGAAGAGAAGCAGTCACATTTCAGTGTCTCAAACCTGTTAGGAAGTGAGGGCAGTTTCTCTCCTTGGAATTGTTACTGTGAAAAAGCAGGCTAGCTTGTATCACTGGGGTGCTTGATTTCAAGTCCAAGTTTATATTGGGCCTTCAAAAAGGTGTGGAACTGTAATAGGATGTGGTGGTTTGATATAAGGTAGTTTATAAGTCTGATCCATAAAAACCCATGATATTCTGCTGAGAATTCTCTGCTCTGATTTTTCTCCAGTAAGAAATGTATGGGGGTCATTGTTAGACACTCCAAGATGTTAAACAAATATGAAAAAATTACTACTTTATGGGCATATTTTCTGAGTGTTTCTGCTATGGTATATCTTTGGCAAGTTTAAATTGGTGAAAAGAAAAGATCATAGATATATTGATACCCATGATAACTTTGGGACAGTATAAACCATCTTTAATTATCTTGGAGGACAGCTGTTCTACTCATATTGTTTTCAGAAATGAGATACGAATAAGACCAATTATAATAAGACCCAAGGCTCCCGGGATTTTCTTTTCACTGGGTAAGATTTCTGGAAAATCCCAATTTATCTGATTTAATGTCTGTGAGAAAATAATTTCCAGCATATAACTGGTTCTCATACAGATATTTTTGTTGCTTTACAAACTTCTCAGTGTTTCACAGTCTCTAATTACTGTTTTGCTGACATATGAATAAAGATCTATAGTGATCACATTTGTCCTAGGCATGCTTGCTTTGGCAGACCCCAATTAGTATATCAAACAAATTCTAATTCTAATGCAATTATTTGAATCATCACACTAAATTTATTTTTTGATGTAAAATTTTAAGATAATTTTATTTTAATGAAATTATTTCTTTTGCTCTTAAGATTTAAATTTTATGATATTTGTATATAAATTGAGTCACAGTTGACATAACATTTTTGCAGATATTATTTGAATATCTGTTATTAATTTTTTATTTTTGCAGGCAATGATATATAATTATTTTCAGGTGCTAGGAAATTTCAAAGGTTCTAGTGTCTGTGTTTGTAATACCTAATGTAAAAAATGCCCCTAATCATGCAAAGCTGGTATAAACCATTACTATTCTATATAGAGGTCTAACACATCCATTGCAATGCTAATTTCATGGTTCTTATGGAAAAGTTGTTAAGTGTTTGCTTCCACTTTTGTAAAAGGTAATGTTGAAATGCTTAGGTCACTTGAGACAAAATGCTGTCACCTTGAAAATAGTGTAACTGACAGAATCAGTGTTGAAAATCCCAGGTGAAATTGCTAATATGGAACAAGTATTACTTTGATATTAGTTTTCAATCTAAGGGATAAAATGGTCATTGGTTAATCATACACACATACATGTATGTACGTAAAATCTTTTCAAGCTGATCATGTTATAGTATCTATGCCTTTATAAACAGGAGACAGGCGGCTTCCTTACTCTCACCCTCCACACTGTAGACACTGCAGATTAAAAAAAGAAAATAAAAGGTTGAACTTGTGGATCAAAGATGAGGCAGGCGATATAAAACGGATTAAAGTTAAAATGAAGATAAATTGCTGAAAGCAAACAAAGGCATGAGAAAATGCAAAAAGCTTTCAAGGTTAAATAGAGTGATAATCTCAAAAGCCAAATGAATTTAAAGTTCTTTTTGGTTTTATCACAACCTTTCACAAATAAGACCTTAAAGAGATACCTGGGAAAATATGATGAGCTGCTGCAGTAATTCACCACAGGAATACCATATCTATAATCTAATTGCTTCTTTCTTGCAATTTTTCCTCTATGTAAAAGAAAAAAAATCTCAGTTTGAGACCCTTTTAATTAATTATTGATATTTGGGTCATGTCAATACAATGTATATTTTCAATTGAAATAACTGGCTCTGTCAAATGTAGGCACCATTTATTAATTAGAAAAAGAATTTTTATGTTGTCTAAAAGTGGTTAACACCCTAGTATAGAGTTCTATGCCAATAGGGCCGAGTTTTTTTTTTTTTTTTAATGTGTACAAAGAGCTGCTGGTTTTACTGTGGCATTAGCTGAAGATTTTCTTCTCTTCCTATTGATCTTTTCTTGTACACTTGGTGAGGACTTTTAGGTGATTCATGGCTTGGTCCCTCAGGAACTTGCTAGCCAGTGGTTGACCAGTATGTGTCCTTTGCTTTGTATCCTGGATGGTTTGGTGGGTTATCAGGGAAGTGCTCAACTGTATTAGAAACAAGAGCTGTAAGTAAAATCATGAAGAGCCTTTTAAATCCCATAAAATGAGTGAAAAGCCATTCGATCACATGTAATGTTTAGGAAATTCCCGGGCAGAATTTTAGCTCTGTGAAAAATGACAAAAAACCCTGACCACTGACTCATATTTCATGTTGATGCTGAGTATTTCTAGTTTTCAACAATGCTAAATTTGATTTTTTTAAAAATAGGATAATCAGGAAGGGGATTACAATTAAGATAGTACAGAACATCCTAATTTAACTGCTAACACTTCTTTATAAAGTCACACAGCTCATTCTGTGGTTTTAAAGAGAAATTATGAATTGTGCTGGCATTATTTGATTATTTTCTAGTAGAAAATACACTATGTGAGAAATTTATAGTTTAATGATATTGTGGATAAGAAAAATATCATGTCCAAATCTAGAGTTTGTGGAAACTAGAATGAGTAATTTAGTTATTCCAGAGCAGAGAACATGAATCTTATTTCCAAATGGAATGTAGAGTTCTTAACATGGAGAATGAAGGAAAATAATTCATGTTAAAATGATTGTTAAAGTTCAGTACAGTAGCAATTCAGGAAAGACAGACCTTCTTGGACATCTCATTATTGGAGAGAAATTACTAAGCCTTTGAAAGTAGAACATTAAGGTAAAAAAGAAAATCTTGAGGAGATATGAGTATATTCAGGGCCAACCATTATTTATTTATTTATTTATTTTGATTTGAGAATTAGACCAGAAAGTTGCTAGGTAATAGTGACTGCTAGCCTATGATGGAGCTAGCAAGCAGAGTTTCTAGACAACCAGATTAGTCCTGCTATGAGAAAAACACAATATAGATTTAGGATGGGTAGGGTGCTCAGATAAGATTGTAGGTTACAACAGTGATACTGAACTTTTATTCTGGATCAATTAGAAGTCGCAGGGTTTGGAAATTTCAGATAATTTAGAACAGTGTATTTCTCAATGTGCTGCTTGGCTCCCTGGGAGTACTTGAGATGATATTAGAAGGTAAATGGGCACAGCATTAAATAACACTGTGTCACATAGAAAGAGAAGTATCCTCTTTGCAATATTTTTTTCTCCTTCAATGTGGTGCAAATATGTGCTTCACAGCTCTCTAACACTTGCTCCCTATTTAATAAATAGGAGCAGGCCTTGGCAAGGAATCGTATCTAGCTAGATGTTTATGACACTTTTTATGACACATAATATTGATTTTTCATTTACAATAGTGATAGAAAGTTTTTGTAAAAGTAAATTTATTTAAGGAATGATTTCATTTAAACTAATATATTAGGTACCTAAGAGTCTAGGTCTTATAGAGATAACACATAAGCCATGACAGCAGTATTCAAATGAAGGGAGTTTAGACAACACTGATCTAGAATAAATGCTTCAAACTCTCTTTTATTTATGAGAGATTCTGGTGAATTTTGGCCAAGTAGCACATGCCAAAAACTCTCCCGTATACTTCCACCTTCTTAATGATAAGAGCTGTATTTATGGGAAGGGATGCAAAACTCCTATTGTCCAACACTAAGGAAAAAAACCAAAAACTTGAAGTGGCAGCTTGGGTAGGTGGTGGAGATGTGAATAAAATGGGCTACTCCTGAAATGGAAAGGAAACTTAATAGTATCTTCACCACCAGACATTCATACTTCGTGTTTGTGCAAATTAGCTTGCAACAGTAATGTTTATAGTAAGAAAATGGAAAACATATACAGCTTATTATATAGGCTGAGCATTTAAAAATAAACTATTATATAGTTGATTAAATTTAGTTGCAAAAAATAGGTAAAATGTGAGACTTTAAACAAAAATTATAGACATAATCCTTGATCTTCAGTAAATCATAAGATAAGCATGTTTCAAAATATTGCATTGAGGAAGCAGTGATTCTTGCATAGTCTATTTGCTAAGAGTTAGTTTCTGTACTTTGACTCTTGTTTGCACTTTTCTTACTAGAGCAGGGTCATCTAAGAAATTAATACTCAGCAAGTTATATGACTTTTCAGCAACTCATAAATTTAGAGGTTGCTGCTTAAGTGGACAGTGAATGTAAATGGATTATTTTATGAAGACTTTGAGGCCTCTAATAACTTTCTGTAAAATTGATTTGATATATTAAGAGAGGTTTTGCACAGCTGATTTATTTATTGCATGTTTTTACTCTCTGTACCATGGGCATTAAAAAAATGTTACTTGCATGCTAACTAGATTTAGAAATGGCTTTGGTGAGTATGGTATGGAAATAAAAGGCTGAGTTGGATAATAAGTATATAAGAATAACAAAAGGAACATTTCTATGTCAATTGGGCTTTGCTGGTAAAAGACTTGTCCAAAACAGATCTCAATAGGCAATGAGTTAGAATTGGCCATTTTCATGTCCTTGCTCACCCCTAGACTTGAAATTGCTTTCTTTTCTGTGAACTTTATTTTTTTTTTAATACTCTTTAGCCATTTTGTTCTGTATTACAATTAGTGGTATAAGCATCTGTCTTTTTTGATAGGTCTTGAAACTCTGTATCATACATATCTTATTCAACACCCAAGATGGTATCTTACCTGTAGTAGCCTTTCAATCAATACCTTTTGAATTGAATCTTGAGAAATGCTTAGCATGCATCAAGAAATGAGCAGACTGCCTTGAGCCTGGGATGTCATTCCAGTTTCGTCACTGGCTCGCTGAGTGTCCTTTGAAAAATTACACAATCTCTCTGTGTTAGTTTCTCCAGCTGTAAAATGGGGTAATAATAGTACCTGCCTCTTAGAATTGCTGCAAAGATTGAATTAAATCATTTATATAGAGACTTAGAACAATGTCTAGAGCCAGATATAGGAAGGGGCCAATAAATTTTAAATATTTAATTTTGGTGGTGGTCTCCCAGTACTTTTTAAAGGAATACTTAAACAAATTATAGGTTGCCCTAATGGAAAGAAAACTACTGAAATCCAAGACTCTAGATTTTCATCCTGTTTCTATCAGTGCTTTGTGTAACCTTAGCCTGACCAAGAAGCTTTCCTGTGCTACAGTTTCCTCATTTATAATTGAACTTGTTTGGACTTGATTCTCTCGAACTTCCAGTTTAAAACTTCTGTGACTGTCATTCTGTTTGCTGTCAATGGAATGGTATTTTTAAAACATAAATTAATGAATTAATCTTTAGGAGGAGATATATTGCACTTGGTTAGCAGTTGAATATTAAAGTCTTATTGAGACCACCATAATAAAATACTCTTTTAATCTGTACAAATATCATTTAAATAAGATGGATGTTGATTTTATAGAATTAATTTTTTATCTGCTTATTAAAATTTGAGGCGGAACAGATGATTTATCAGATGAGATTATTAAACAAGGTATTAGTACAACTGAATAAAGTGCCACACAAATTTCATGCGTGTGTCATATTCCCAGAGACAGGTTAGTTAATGCTTTGGCGACTTCTTTGGTTCTGTAATGCGTTTGTATGGGTGGTACTGAATACTTGAGTTATTATTCTGAAATTTTCTCCTTGACCGAGGCGCCAAGGAAAATTGACATTTAAATATTAGAGACTGGAAAGTGGAACTGACCCATTCCACTGGGTTGTTCTTAAAACCTTGGATTAGAAGAGATTACCATGGATCTTTTTTGGTTCTGAATCACATCATATCACATGAATGATTAAATCTTCTCTTTACTCCAAATGCTCAGAAAGTATAACCCTTCTTTCCCCCTCTGTCAAGTTTTGACACATAACATTTAGTACTATCTCTTATTCCTTGCCCACCATCCAATCCATCCTTCAGACCATTGCAATCTGATTTCTCCTTTCCCACTCCATTGAAACTCTTTTGG